>CABFOW010000452.1:79885-98663 GCA_902141385.1 Timema californicum | reverse complement strand
GGGGGGAGGAGGAGGGGAGTCCATCCTCCCGCGAGTGGCACCAGCCTCCACGCGACAATTTGAGGGTGGTGATTCCATTCTTCTTGGGGGGACACCACCACCGGTCTCTAGACGGCATCTTGACGACGTTGGAGGTGGAGCCGATTGTTCCGGGCTGGAAGCTTGCGACGCCAGGTACCTCTCATCTTGTGCCTGCGCCCGCCTAAGCGCTGTCTGCAGCGCCATTACGCGCTGCCTCTCCGCTGTCAGACGGCACTTGTCGCAGTTGCAGTAGCGGAACTTACAATATCTCTTGTGGCCCTTCAGGGCGATCTTGAGGCGGTGGTTGCGGCATCGCGCGCAGTTGGGTGGCGTCCTGGGCGACTGAGAACTACTGCTGGGCGTTAAGAGGTTTCCCGATGTATCGCCTCTACCTTCACTGTCCGACATGTTGTGTATGCCTTATATTTTCTCTTAGTTTGACAGCGGAACTTTGTCAGCAATGTCAAACATCAACAACACAATGTTGAAAACTCACAAAAAGAAACAAATAACCTCTTCTTATCAGAAAGAGCGTAGAGCTTAGCCAACAATGTCCTAGATCAACAACATATTGTTGGAAACATACCGAAAGGAGCAAAATTTGTCTTAGAAAGACTGCAAGAATTTTGCAAACAATGTTCTAAATCAACAAAACATTGTTGAAAACTCACCACGAGAAACAAACAAGAATCGTAAACATCTTTAGTTTATTTCACCACTAAAATAATGTTTAACAAGAGAAAAAAAAAGTTTAAATTTCACCTCACAACATAACGAAACAAATACAAACCCATCACAAGTCCGCAAACCTTCTTCTCATTTTAAAAACATTTAAACACGAATTTAATAAATAAAACGGTCTACCGCTACGAGAATAAACCTTTACAAAGTCAACTCGTCGCAAGTTCTGTCACGGCACGGCCTCCTTTCACGCGCAGTTGCAACACAGTAAGCTTTTTAAAACAAGTGCATCGCTGCAACTGTGAAAAGAAAGAAGAAGAAACAGAGATAGCGAAAGGAAAGTGCACGTAGCGGGGAATGGAACGGACAAGGAAGGAGAGAAGGCGACTGCAGCGCTCATCGGCCGTTGCACCAATCACTCCCCGTCTTCTTGCCAAGGTCTTTCATGAAAAGACATATTTCTTTCTCTTTCTTTCTTCTAGTCTTTTTTTTTAACTTATCTACTCGGTTTCCGGTACCCTCGCGGTAGAAGCGGTTATATCACACTTAAGATTAATTGAAACAATGTGGACTATTTTAAATATTAAGAAAACAAAATACAGAATGAAATATTCGAAATTTTCTAACCGAAAACGAAATAAAGTAGGTGAAGTTATAAAATGAGATTATAAACATATTGTGAAAAGCAAACGTGTTGTTTTTTCGTGATGTGTTGGAGGCGCGATATGATATTGTGCTTTTAGAAAATGCAACTTCGGTCGCAGTGGCGTACAATGAGCCAAATAGGAAAGGGGGATAGACCTATGAACGAGAGTTTTAGGCGAAGGGGGGGTGGAGGCTAGAGGTGGAAAAGAAGGAGAACTGGGTATGAGGGGGGTAGAGTGAGTACGGTGCTAGAGAGAGAGCTCTTGAAGTTGTAACTTTTACGACTTTTGGCGGGGCCGTGGTTGCAAGCGAACGATACGACCTAAGCGCAGTCTGGCGGAGAATAGAAGGGTTAGTGAAGAAGAGGGGAAGAGGGAGGAGGGAGGGATAGGGGAGGAATCATTTCTATCCCGAAGTTGCATCGTAAAAGCTGGTCGTCCGATTACATCTGTCCTTGTCTGTCTGTCTATCTATCTCGAGCGATGCGATGCTGTCTTTTCTCTGTTGTGATGCACATTTTATTCCTGTTTGTGTGAATATTATTTGTATCTCTATCTCTCTCTCTCTTTGCCCCCTTCGTTTCACCCCTCCATGGTCTACCTTACTGGCAGGCTATGAAGTTGTTGACTACGGAGAAAAGGGTTGAAAAAAAGGAGTGATGGTGGGGATAGAATGGGGTGAGGGGACCGTAAAAAGTACCGAAAATGTCCTGCAAGCACACTACTTAAAAGATATATATATATATATATATATATATATATACATACATTAATGTTTTGAAATTTGTGTTTTCGTTTTTAAGGTGGTACGTGATAATTAAAACAATTCAAATTTCAAATTTGGTTCATCTGACACCTTAGCTCAATTGGTATGGATTATAACTATAGTACACTATCCATAGAATCATATTATTATGATATCTAATAAAGTTAATAGATTTATCTTTATGTATTTATACATCAAGTCGTGCTATCTGCAGCTCTCACTTTTGATAACTGATATTATCAATACCTATAAATGAACACTATTAAAATATTATAATGTTATCAATTTTGGCCACTTATGTTAAGGTTTCTAGGTTAGATCCTCGGCAGGGTCGACAGTTGCTATCACTGGTGAAATTGGAGCTTTCCCTTTTCACAGTGATATATTGATGGGCGGGGTATGGGGTGTTGTGTCTGCCTTAGAATTGAGTCGTATTATCATTTGGTCCAGACAATTTATGTTAAATACCTCAAATTAGTATTATTAATCAAACTAAATTTTGGTCAATAATTGCCTGAGTGTTTTTCAAACAATATTTCCCCCAAAAAAGTAGGCAACGCAACGTTATATGAAAAATACAAATATTTTTCAATTTTATAATAAAGCGTATGTACAATGACTGACATAAAAATTGGAATTGGGTTTTAGGAGAAAATGTTGAATTATTAACCATTTTATTAACCTAATAATCACCCAAAGAAAGATTTAAATATATTTAATTAAATTTTACTTTCCATAGCAACTTATTTCAAGTCCAGATAAAAACGTTATAACTAGTATATGTGCATTAATTTTTTAATTTGTACTTTTTTATGTGAGTCCACATAGCTGAGTAGTTTAATATGTAGATGATAGACACACCACTTTCTATCATTTAATAATTGTCTTGAACAAAATACTAGTTCTGAACCGAATTGGTATTTTGTGGGACCCCCCTTTCCTCAACCTCTTATTACCACAACAGGGCACCTTCAATTTATATTTAATAACAACAGGGCACCTTCAATTTATATTTAATACTTTATTTCGGAATACGATTTCAAAAGCAAGAAGTGTACGAAATGAAGATGTGGTACCACACAGTCATACATTATTTCTAACGCTGTTCCACGTAATCGATCGAACGTGAGTGGTGTGGGCAGTGCGGACGAACCGAAGCCAAGAGAAAATATTAACTGCACAGTTGGTGACGTGGCCAAATTCCAAGCGGTTGAAAAAATTAAACATTTTGAAATTTTCACGTGAATCATGCGCGGTGAAACTCACAACTCTTGTTTAAAGCAGAGGTCTCGACTGGGCAAATTAAGTTGAAAGCCCTCTTCAGGGTGATTTCTAAGGCTTAGTTACCAGACTTCCCCCGAGGGCCCAAACGGTTAAATGGTTAAAATCCTCTGTAGGGTGATTCCTATGATCAAGTTTTGACTCTCAGTTGGGCAATTTATGTTAAATCTCTCTTCAGAGTGATTCCAAGGTTGCGTCTTAGTTCCCTAGCCCACGAGTCCAGCACACATGGAGGAAGGAGCCAACTCCTCCCACTGATGAAAGTCTGGCCAATGCAGGGGGATTTTACCAGCTGTTCGGTGATGAGAGGGATCAATGGCGTGCATAGAGTCATACATTTCTCATTGTGCATATAATGTGCGTGACTACGCTCGAAGAACACAACCATGATGGGTTAGAGAAGCCCCATAAGAGGTATATGTTCCCCAGAGAAGTGGATGCCGAACCCGGACGCTAGGTGAGCCATCCCTTTGAAAAGTTTCTGACCTATAGAAGTTGTCAGACTAGTGACATGGCCACGTTTCTTAATGTTTCTCCAAGCAGAGGGTAGTGCTGGGTCAGAGTTGAGAGATGATAGGTTTGAGATTAATTATTGCCCTCGTGGCTACTGCCCCTACCCTAATGGGATAAGAAGTTTCCTAAGCTTGTCTTTGGGATGTTCTTGGTCCGGAAATGTCTACAGAGTTTCTTCTCGTGGAAGCCCCTGGAAAACGTCCAGATGGGCAGCTAGATCTCTATGGATATAGTCTGTGGGGGAGTTACTGGAGGGAGCCCTTCACCCTCCCTACTAACCACACACTAAGCGGTTCGTAGCTAGTATCTTCGGGGCAAGCTGGTCATGTTACCTCCACGAGGTATACGCTGGGAAACTTAGGCCAAAGGCTCATTTTAGGGGGATTCCTAAGGCCTGACTTCCTCCAAGGGCCTAGATGGAGCCCTTAAGGAAAAAGTCCCTTTAACGGTGATTCTAAAGAGCAAACTTTGACTCCCAGAAGGTATCGGTAGTTAATGTTAAATTCATTTTTGAGTAAGGGTGATTCTTAGGTTGTTTCTTAACTCCTTGATGTGTGCGACTAGCATGCACAGAAGGAGGAGCCAACTCTTCCCACTGATGGAATTCTGGCCAAGGTGGGAAAAAAGGGTGGGGTAGGAGGAAGTTCTCATATGTCCAGTGATGACAAAGGTCAATGGCTGGAACGGATTATTCAGCCCTTAAATTGTTAGCTGCAAGCGTTTACGCACGTGGCTTCGTATTAAGGACACATTCATGATGGGTTATAGGAGCCTTGATAGAGGTGTTTGTTTCCCAGACACTTGCTGCCACACCATAGGTGACAAGCGGATTCTACTTTAAACATTCTCAGACTTATTTAAGGTGGTGGTGTTATTTATGTTGCTCCATACATTCAGAGATTGTTCAAGATATATTCTCCTTATCTTCTTTCCATGCAGTTCGTTTAATGTTAATGTTTTATGTTCTGCAAAGAAAAAGGAATCGAGAAATCTCTGAACTAACCAAGATAATGGTTCTAAGAAAACAAGTCTTTGTTCAGCAATAATTGAGTAATTATATTTGTATTTTCTTGTAAATAGTATCAATAGTAAAATTGTGTTATTTAAGGGAAAATTCTAGTTCTTTTATGAAAGTGGTGACCATTCCAGTACCCTGTTTCCCGAAAATATGTATGAACATACGATATTGAAGAGAGATCGAACACAATGACCAAGATTGTTTATACGTTCAAGCAACCATTTGGAACAGAGACTCAGTGCCTAACAACCATCTAGAGAAAATATTTTACCGGGTTCAAGACAAAATTGAACGATTATTTGGTATAAATGATAAAATACATGAAGTTTGGAACTCGTCATAGTGGAAGTATGACGACGGAAACAAGGAGTACGACACTATATAAGAATACCGTAAAAGGTGGCTGTCTTAAATAGCACGTATTAAAACTTTATTCGTGATAATTTAGATAATATTACGGCAGGAAGTATAAAAACTACCAATTCAACTCAACTTAGGTCCAGAAGAAACTTGAGGCTACCTAGGAAATGTATGCAAATGGATTTCTTTCTGGGAGAAACTCAAACAAATCCATGAAGATTAAAACATAAAGTAAGAGGAGGGATTTCAACACCTTTGTCATTCAAACACTCCTGGGTCATAAGCCTAAGAACTAGTGCAGAGTTTCCTAGTATCTGGAACCATATATCAGAAGGTTATAGAGCAACTAAAGGTCAGTTTTGCAGTAAAATCTATGAACGAAAACTTGTTTGGCCAATATCACAAAGGACTACCGTGCTATATTTTGTCACTTTGCGCAGCCTATATGATAGGTTAGGAACACAATTGAGGGTTTTGGATTAATTAGATGTAACCAGTGAAAAATATTCAGTAATAAGTAATAATCTATTCCCTTGTGGATATATCATAAACAGGCTGATGTCACGATAGCATGGGAAATGCTTAGCACTTTATAGTAAAGCAAACAAGGTGATCAATAAGCCATCTTGAGAAGCTTTTGGAGTTTTTGAAACAAAGAGTAGAGAATGATTAGCACCTCTCTCTATAACATAGTATTTAACTTAATGCTTGTGGTGTAGCACCTCTAAGCGATATGAATTTGCCTAAAGCAGCATCCATTTTCTCCAACAAAGGGAAGAGGGAACAAAGGGCTTGCGTCTGGTGAAACAAGGGAACACATCCATCACAAGATTGATTTAAAGTATAACTCACTTCCAAGCAGAAGAGAAAAGTGTTGAAAAATAAATGAGCTTGTTTTCGCTATCTAAAGTCCAGTTATAGAGACAGAATGTGTAGGCTCTGATGAAATGTTTAATTTGTTGTCAGGGTCATTGTACCAGCACGAGCTTGACACAAGGCGAGAAGGATAAGAAAATTACATTTGAATGAAAAGGTTAGTAATGTTTAGACTGAAAACATGTTGTATAATCAAAAGAGTTAGCCATTGTTGCAAACATTGATGGTGAAAGTTGTAGGAATGAAGCACAAAAATTATCATGAGTGTTACTCGATTCGGGTTCACAGAAATTGTTTATCTATCACGAAGGATGTTTGTCAAGAAGCTTGAATTTGAAAGAGTTGGAGAAGTTATGGGCACATAAGCCATTTTGTGGAGTATAAACTGGTCAACAATTGCATCGTGTCTTTGTGGTGACTCTAAGTAGCTTAAATGGGGTATACAGCTACTTTATTTATATTTTATATCAATAGAGAATCTGTAGCTTTGAAACCCGTATTTAGACTCAACCGTATTATCTAGTCCTTCGAAGAAAGAACATTGTCTTAGCCGATGTGGTACATGATGTTCCCAAAGCAAATATCTTGTTGGGAACAAACGTTATAGGGAAAATCCTGACATGTACAAAAGTGTATCTTGACGATAATTTTGCAGTGTTAAAGAGAAAATACTGTTTGAAAGAGATATAGATACAGTATAAAATATAAGCATATATAATTCTTACTTGAACAAAAACAAATTGTATAAAAAATATTATTTAATTATATTTTTCTGCGGAGTGATTAGAAAAATTACCATATATTTCAATTTGGTTTTTGAACTCTTTACAAGATACACTGAATTACATCTTGTTATAATTATTATTGCTTTGATGTTTCGACGCTCAGTTGTGTTTTTTCTGCGCTCCACAAACTATTAGTTATGGGAAAAAAATATTTTTGTGGCTTCATTTGTCCCTGGAAGGCACATACATAGTTCAAAATTTTTCTTTAATGTTTCAAAGGGAACGTTGTTGCTTGGAAAATGTTTGAAAATTTCCATCCACTTCTAGTCAATTTCAGTGTTTTTTTCCGTTTCATTCCAAAAGTTTGTCATCAGTTACATAGAACTTGAGATAAGAAGTCTCTTTGAAAATCATTTTACACTGAGGACTCATTTGAATTGAAATATTGCATCACATGTTACATTGTTTTTTCAATGTCATTCCACTGAACATTACTTTTCAAACAAAGCCAATTAAAATGTCGAGTTTCATCAAAACTGTTTTCCCCACAGTTACTGATAGGAAACTTAATTTTTATAAAATTCCCTAATGTGGTCAAAAAACAATTTTCTTTTTTGTCGACTTTGTTAACAAATTGGTCAATATAAAAACAAACAACTACTTAAAAGCCTACCAACACTGCACGTGACGACCCTGCTCCGACAACTGTTCTGTTTATATTTCAAACAGGGGATTGAATCGAATGTGCTACCTAAAAAAAAAAGTTCGACTGTGCAAGGTGGTGGCAACACCCACTATCAAAGATAGATAAAGAAACCCTTAAGAAGGGCATTATCTGCCACTCTGCTTTGATCTTTTGTTGCATAATCAATGACCATGTCTGACTTAGTTTATTGTATCAAAAAGCGCGATAGACCTGACACACGTTGAAAGTAAAATTTAATAAAATACATTCTTGTATATTCAAATAAGGATGATTTTAAAAATCCTGGAGGTTTTCAGAAACATTTACAAATGCGGGACAATGTGCTAAAATCCGGAACGAAAGGTCACCCTAATTTAGATGTCATATCATCCATCACACATAAAGAAGAGAAATTGTGATTTAAGTTCTAGTACTAACACTAAGGATAGTTTTAATGATGGCTTGTAGCTAAAATTTGTGAGGGTGCTGCTCCAGAAAAATTTTAGCTTTTGTTTTAAAATTGTGTAAAAGGGGGGAAAACATGTATAAAAAGAAAATTTATTCAGAAACTTGATAAAATCTTAACAAAAAAAACTGTTTTACCTACTTTAACTTAAATTGTTACAGTTCAAGTTTTATCTATTAATTTAAAATTGAAATCCATTCTTCTTGTTTTAATTTGCGCAAAAAGTTCAATAATTTTCTCCTTTATCTCTGGATGAAAATTGAGGAAATTTTTCTCCATTGAAAGTACTGCAAGCGCATTTAGTCTTTCTGTTAAATAAAAGAACCGAAAAAAACGAATCAAATAGAATAGCTGGAAGCAGAATAATAATCTAATTGTACACTCTTCTACACTTTATCACATTCAAGAATATGGTACACGATTTTAAAGCACAACACACGCTGAGTAAAAAAAACTCCCTTCCACCATCACGCCAGAGCCGGCACTGCGAGAGCAACAGTGCTCTTTCTACCTAGCAGTCCCGCCTTCCTTCACATCCCCCTCCTATATGCGCATGCGCACAACCGTCAACACCACGTCGCTGGCACAGTGAAGTGCACAGTTCCCTACAAAGATTTTTGTATCTTTTTTCATAAACTAGAGGATGGCTACTGAAGTACTGACATTAAGCTTAAGGAATATACATTGTACTACCAAAATAAAGAAATAATTAAAGATAAAAGGAATCACTATATTAAATGTTAACGATAATATCAAATGGAAATAGGGAGTACTGCAGTTCCACAGTGCTTATACACGAGCCACCACTGGGTAGTTTACTAATAGCTGATTTTTGAAAATTAGACTTAAAAAAATGGTTTAGGGGATTTTGTTTATGATATATGTATTTATATATTGTGTACGTTTTACATTATAAATCACATTGTACACTGGTTTTAGAAGAAAAAAAATCCATTGTGAGCCCATGACTCGTCCAATTAGCCGTTCGTTATAGGGTCTATTATTAGATGCTCGACTACGTTCAAACCATAAATAGCATTGAAGTGCGGTTTGGTGAATCCTTCACTTGAATATAATGATATTGGGATCAGTAAAATAGTTTTTTTTAGAATAATTATTGTATACACACTTTTTTAGATTTTTCTTTTAGATATGGTAAAATGGCTTCACTGTTGTCAGTTCCATATTCATCTGATGGTAGCTACAAGACGACACCATGCAATGTCTGATTCAAGAACCAGTATATTATTTCAAAGGAAATCTACTCGCCTTCTAGTGTGGAGGGAGAGAGTAGGACACTATAAATGAAAAACCCGAAAGCCTTATTATATATGACCGTGATTTGAACCCTGACCTCGTCACCAGTTAACTGGACCATGCGAGCAAGACGGCTAGTCCCCGTGTCCCACCGAAGCGCGATAAGCAAGAGTTCACGACCACAAGGTTATCTTGACCAGCACGCGACTTTTTTACAAGGTGAGTAACCTATACCCCTCGCTTCACACATTTTATCGTAGCTAAATTTATATTTGTAGACGTATTTTCTTTTTTACAAAATAAACCCACCCAAGTTAGCTAACCCAAATATGTCTATCATAGAAGATTGCTGTTTATATCCTACAGTTGGGAAACTTCAGCAAAGGCGTCGGTCTTGTCTTATCTGGCCAGCCCATCAGGGGGAGGTCAGAGTTTAAATACCTGCCCAGATGTATTGAGTTTATTTTCTCTAGATAGTTTCCCAATCAATCCACACCCAAATGAGAGTACACTTTCTTTAAATTAAACCTTCCTCTTCCTTATATTATTGCGGATATCTCAGTACTAAAATGCACTGGGTAGAAACAAAAAGGATAAGAGAATCATTTTCTTTTGCTTCGCGTCTAATTATCAGTACGGGCTATCCGCATTTCTAGCTAAACAACTGAGGCAAGGGATGAGAGAGGTAGAATTGAGATAAAGTATACCTCACATTCACATGGAAAGAGAGTTGGAATACTCTTTAGGAATAAAACACCTTCAATACAACCGACTGGCCTTAGAGCTTCTCAGTCTCCCCAACAAACAATAATAAATTAGCCTAGCATTTAGTCCGCTATTCCGCCGATGCGTGTCCCAGTTAGAAGGTAGGTAAGACAAATTTGGTCCCTAGCCCACGTAAAAATAACAAACTAGCACCCTTATTGATAAACAATTATTGTAAGGTAGATTATTTTAGAATACAAATGGTGTCTTCATATAATTTTTATATCACCCCCTTCCCAATGAATTTTAATTCCCCTTCGGGTGTTACGCATATATGTTAATGTTTACTGGACTAAGGATGTACCTATATTTCCCATTTCCGTGAAGGGAGAGCTGAAAACTATTTGGTAAAAAAAATATTTCAGCTTACCCTAATGGGATTCTAACCCAGACCTCCCCGTCACTAGAAAACCGGACTAACTGAGCTTGGGATTTAGATTTCGTGCCAACCTATGCTGGTACCTATCATATAAACGATAACCCATATATATAATTACAACAACAAACTATTTGCTCAACAGTAATGGGTTTTTCCTTGTATGTGATGGATACATAAACTAACACCAGCAAACTAACCACTATTTTCTTTGTGCACATATAAAGATTTTTTCCCCCGAAACTTCCGTTAGTAACAAACTTTTCATCACGAAAGCCGGTAGTCGTTTTAATTATCTAACAATAACAGCGTGCCTGAATATTTTTTATGATTCCATTCCGACATCGACACGGAACTGTGAAAAAAAACTGTTCACTAAGTGCCGGCGAATTGTGAAACCCCTTTCCCTCTGCCCTCCTGTCAATGTTTTAACAATGTTTTATCCGTTAAGCGCAGCCATACTGAATTTTACAGGGGGTCGTTACCCATTTGACTCTAGACTAGGGGTTGAAGAGGAGGGGGGGTAAGTGTAGTGTGGTTTAAGGTGATAGCTTACAAGAGGCCTGAGATACTTTGCAGATGTCCAGAAATCCCGTGTTATTTAAGAAGTGATAAGTCTTTAAAATATGGTTCAAGCTAAAATGGAATTTAAAAGTTTCAATATGTCCCTATAGAGTTAAAGACCATAAATTTTTGTTTTGAATTATAAAAACAAAACAAAAAATGGATAGGTTGAAATTAGCTCATTTTCAAGAACATTTCACGTGAAATATGCATGTTCTGAAATCAAAGTAAATGATTAGAAACATTATCAAACTCAATGACCATCACCGTATTTCCCAAACCCCTGGATCTGAACTCTTTAAATTCTGCAGGGAGGTTCCTTTAAGTACAAAGGCATCTGGTTTTATGAAATTTAACATCTAAGGGCTGAAAAAAGGAGGTTCACAGTTCCTAAAATTCACTCACGTATCTTTTGAACAAGTGGCTATAGAGCCTTGAAATTTAAAATGAATGTTCATTTCAAGACTTGTGCTGGACNAAAACTAAAGAAAAAAGAAAAATAAACTACCAAGTTTATATTTTTTTTAGAAAGTTTTTTTAGGGAAATTTTTTTTTCTGTTTTTTATACTTTTCTATTTGTGTATTTTAGACTTTTTTTTTTTTTTTTTTTTTTTTTCAAATTTCATCCACTAATAAGGAGGAAGAGAGCAAAACAGGAATCACCCATCACCTTATTTCCTAACATCTGGCTCTAGAATCTTGAAATTCTGATTGGCAGGAAGGTAGAGGGATCTCCCCAAATAAAGGGGAACATCTCAAATCAGGAAACTTCAAAATGGGGCTTCACGAAATGGTGTGCTAATAATTTTAAAAAAAAAAACCTTTTAGATGAGGTAGAAAGTTAAAATTTGGCAGACAGGTAGAGATAATACTCCGGTAAGATCAATTAATTTTAAAATTTTAAACATCTAAGAATGAATTGGAGAGTTCATAATAAATATCCAAAACTGATAGTAAACACTACTTTCCAGTGTGGTAGAAAACTGAAATTTGTCAGGTAGGTAATAATAACAATCCAAATAAATATTAGGGGCTTAAAATGTTAAAATGTACTTGCATTTTCGGTGAATTGGGGGCAGGAGTCGGTATGACCTTAACTAAAAACGTACCTTTATGTGTGGAAGAAAATATAAATTTGGCAGGCAGGTAGTACAAGTCCAGATAACCTCATTCATTTTAAAATTTCTAAATAGGAGTTGTTTGGATGGAATAAAGGGGGGCTACAATTTAGAAAACTAATAGACACAGCTACTTTTCCGTGTGGTATAAAACTGAACATGGGTAAGAAGGTATAAAGAATCCTCCAAATCAACACAAAATACCTAAGATTTTAAAGGGGTGGGGTGGGGGGGTTAGGTGAAAAAACCTTTTAGGTGAGGTAGAAAATATAAGTTTTCCGGAAATGTAGAGAGATAACTCTAACTTACAAAATAAATTTTAAATAGTTACTATCTATAAAAAGGGCTGGTAAGAGGGCTTTAAGAATTCCCAAAACTAAAATAATAAATTACTTTTCACTGTGGTAGAAGATTGGAATTTGTCACGGGGGTATAGGAACCACTCTAAGCAACCATTAAGATCTGATCATAAAATTTAAAAATGAAGAAGTAAATGGGTATGGGGGCGTTCCCTCAAGATTCCTTAAACTAGTATAAAAACACTTTTGGGTGTGATACTATTATTATTATTATTAGCACCGGGTTTTACTTACCATTCGGGTTATACGCACTTACGCTAATGTGTAATAGTAGGGTGATTGTGAGATGAAATGAAGGGACTACAGTTTAACGTAGAATCTGAACCACGGTGGAGGCCTGGCATTCCCCACATTCACAAGATGTCTTGTCAGAGATGAAGGAAGGGTTTGGTAATCAGATAAATATTTGCCTTGACCGAGGATTGAACCCCGGCCGCCAGCATAGAAGTCTGACACCTTACACCTAGACCGCCAGGTCACCGACTGGTGTGATATTAAATAGAAGTTGTACATGTGAGACAATAGTCAATCCTGGAGAGCCGAATGACGTCTGAATATTTCAAATCTCAAAATTTAAGCCAGGAAATTGAAAGAGCTAATTGAAATAACTTACATAGAACACTACTTTTCAATGTGGTTTTTACACCTTTCATCCGTTATACCCTTTTTATGTTAATTAGATCTAATTTTGGTCTTTTTTACAATTTTTTTACCTTTTTCAATATTTTTTTTTACTTTTAATCATTTTCCCCTTTTTATTTACCCTTTTTTTTTAAAAAAATTGTTAGATTTACTCTTTACTCTTTTAACCCCTTTTAACTTTTTTCCCTTAAATTATCTCTCCCTGGAATATTTCGGAACTTTATGTAAACATGTTTAGAAACTGAAAAAAGGTAAAAAGTAAATCCAATCCATTTTTAAAAAAAGGCCAGAAAGCGTACTAACTACTAAGTATAAAGTATAAAAAAGGATAAGGTTAAAAAGGGTAAATAGTGCAAATTAGGTAAATATGGTAAAAAGAGTATCTTAAAAGTAGTGAAAATGCTAAAAAAAACTCATTACATTTACATTATTTCCTTTTCTCCTTTTGCATTTTCTAGCCTATATACCCTAAAATAATACATTTTTCCCCTTAATGTTCTTTTCCCCCTTTTTAGCCTCTAATTCCTTTTAAGCTTTTTGTTCTTTTTACATACCTACCATTATTTATTTTGAACCATTTAGATTATATTTAATTTTTACTTTTTTTTTGCCCTCTTTAACCTTTTCATAATTCTTACATTAAACCAATTCTCCCGGACAAAGCCGGGTACTTAATGCTAATAATAATAATAATAATAATAATAATAATAATAATAATACAGAGCCTTTCTCAAACAAACAAAGTAATTTTTAACAACAAACCATTTTAAGATAGCTTAGGTTCATTTGGTGGGTTTATAAATTCAGAACTGCCATTCCGATGATAAATAAAGTGGTCCGGGTATCCCCCTTAAAATAGGCACCGTCCTTAAGAACCAGCGTCACAGGCAATATACTTAGATACCTCCATAGAGGGTAAATCTACTGATAGGAAACCGTGTTCGATTCCTAACGCAGATGTATCTGTTTGATTATACATTCATAAGTGAACACATCAGCATAGGCGTTAATCATATTTGGTCTGATTTTACTTGTGACAAGAAGGTCAAGGTTCAAATCCATGCTACTACCTCCATGCAAATGTGAGCTGGCTACAGTTCTATTAATTTCTTCCTTCCTCCGTTCTTCCCTATTAGTGTGAATATGAGGATAAGTTGAACGGAGAGAAATACGGGGTGCAGAAGAAATATATAATTCTTTACCTAATACATCAAATACCATTGGATCAATTAGGAAATTATATTAGAGGAGGTGCGCTCTAATTAGAATATAAAGGAGATGAGATAGCTAATTTTTGTATTGAAAAATTACTCCGAGTGTAGCCCTCTGAGATTCAAACCGATGTTTCCCCGTCACCAGCAATTCAGCCTATTGCGTGCTTGGCGCTTTATAGTGTGTGTCCAGCGTGGCAGAGTTGCCTCTAAATGGACGTGCACTGGACCGGTTAAGGTCTGGTCCTCTCATTCCAGTCCACAATTCTTGATTAGTATATTACCTGAAGGCAAAGAGGCCGAAGCAGTCACGGTGGATTCCTAAGATACGAAAGTATGTACAACAGTAGCTAATATATAGTTTGACTTGATGAAGTGACCACTGTTTCTGATGTGCTCCATATGCGTAGGCGATTTTTTTTTTTTGTTAAAGCTATTTGAGAGTAGAGAAAATTGTACAACTGTCATGATGAAACGACCAACCAGGTAACTGCTATAGTGCGAAATATATTACACATATTCACATGGTCATGGTTTTCATCCTTGTTTTGAGAATAGTTTTTGACATCTCCAAAAAAATATTTCTTTTTTTAAAAAACCTGGAAAAATTTTTAATCAAAAGTTATTTCGTATTCTTTAAATTTAAAAATGATACCTGGACACAGGAATCGAACTATGGACCTTTGGATTGATAAGTCAGTGCTATAACTACTAAGCTATCCAGGAGTCGTCTCATCTTAACTCATATTTTAAGGCAGAGCCTGTGATGGACGTGCGGAAATCTTTAGCTACATTTAAACGCTCAAGTAAGATCACGAGCCATAAGATAACGCAGCCATCACAGATTCTGCCTCAACATATGAGTGAAAAATGACCCTGAGCACGGGACGATTCCTGTATATTTCAGTGGGTAGAGCATTGTTGTATTGAGCCAAAGGTCCTGGGTTCGATTCACGGGCCCAGGTATTCTTTTTCAATGAATAGAATATTATTCTTATAAGCGGATATAACAGTACTTAACAAAAGCTTGGCTATTTACTCCATAAAATTTATTTCGTTTTACTTTTATAATTCATTGTTTTAATTTCTGTATTATTATTATTATTATTATTATTAGTAGTAGTAGTAGTAGTAGTAGTAGTAGTAGTACCACGTCTTACTACCCGTTCGGGTTATACGCACTTTACGTTAATGTGTAATGGTAGGGTGATTGTGAGATGAAATGGAGGACCTACAGTTTAACGTGGAATCCGAACCACGGTGGGGACCTTGTACTCCCCACATTCACAAGTTGTGTACAAGTGATCGACCTCAGTGGTCTTGGGGAAATTGCTTGACTCAGGACCCGATGATAATGGGTTCAAATCCAGCCGGGACCAATGGGTTTTTTCTTGAGCGATAAAAATCTGTAGCACAAATTCCTCTGGAGGGGAAGTAAAACCATCAGTCTCGTGTCAATAGTGGCATGTGAAAGAACCTATGTTTAAACACTTTTCCCGCCAAAATTGGTAGTTCCTTTAGCTCTTACTTTAAAAAAATCTAACTTTTAGTTATTTATGTTGATATACTATTATTTATTAAAGACATTGTCGAAGTTTTGTAAATTGATTAGTACTCAAATAAGATTTCCCTCATACAGTTATCTGGTTGAGAATATAGGATAGGTTTTAAAGTCATTCTACAATTAAAATTATATTGAACAATTTTAACAATAATTGTATAATTATAAACTATAAATATTGATTCAAAGATTTCAAATCCTTACAGTTCACAAAATATATCTATTTTATGATTTTGTATACCATTGTGGGGCTGAAATTTAGTATAGCTATACATTCATGTGAGGTGTACACTATGAAATACTTATATTATTATTATTATTATTATTATAAATTTTATTGATCTTATAAATATTTCATGGGGTATATGTACCCCCGGGTGGACTTTATGACATATTATGGGGTACGAAGAGTTAAATTATATATATATTATTTCAAGGTAAACAATGAATCATTAGGGCCAAATTTAGGCTTAGCTATGAGAAAGATGGACGTTAAGGACATGCAATCTGGGAGTACCAGTTTTATTTTATAAACAGATTATGTGTAGATTAGAGAATAAAATGTATAACTCACATTATGCACCAACAATTTTGTGGGTACAAAGTTGAAGATACATTATTTATGGTTGAATACTACCGGTCTAGACTAAGACAACATCCAACTAGCGAACCAGAATCAAAGCACTGGTCGTGCAAGTAATAGTATAGCTAATAAATAACTATATATATAATAATAAAAAAACTTTGTAATCGAGCAACATTTTAGTATCACAAAAATAAGAAAAAATAATATAAATCGGCGAAGACATAGATTACTAGGGAGATTAAAAAAAATCTAGAGTACAAAATGGTGGTCATAAAACTGGGTTTAAGATTTCCAAAGATTCCGTGTAAGGACACAATAAAACCACGCCGGCCCAGACAAAGTGGAGGAATATAAAATGTAGAGGGCAATTCCGTGCCTAAGGGTCATTGTACCGGTTCCAAGGCGCGAACCTTAAATAGTCCGGCGTACAACTTTCCAAGGAAAGCAATGATACAATATCAAATTGAGGGTATATTTGCGTGTAAAGACTCACCTAAAAACACCGTAATTAATATTATCAATGTTCTTACTCCATATAATTAAGGTGCTGATTCCAAATCAGTAAGGTGATTATTTCAAATCAGTGAGGTGCTTAGTTTATATCAGTAGAGTAAAATAAAGTTATATAAGGTCACCAAGGTCCATAGTTATTGGACTTTAATCATACCGTAAGCTTAGTAGCCTATCTTTATATATGTTAGTTGGGTGACCTGGTGGTCTAGGGGTAAGATGTCCGACTTCTGTGCTGGCGGCCGGGGTTCAATCCTCGGTCCCGGCACAGATTTATCTGATTACCAAACCCTTCCTTCACCTCTGACAAGACATCTTGTGAATGTGGGGAATGCCAGGCCTCCACCGTGGTTCGGATTCCACGTTAAACTGTAGGTCCTACATTTCATCTCACAATCACCCTACTATTACACATTAGCGTAAGTGCGTATAACCCGAACGGGTAGTAAGACGCGGTGCTAATAATAATAATAATAATAATAATAATATATGTTACATTGAGTGATTTCGGGGCAGACAGCTGTACCTGGTAAATGGACGTTGAAGTGTTTCTCTGATATACAGGATTTGAAACAATAGGCCATGTGAAATGTTCTGTTATGGATATTTAGTGTAGACAAAACATGCCTAACCTGTGAAATGTTCTTTATGTTTTCAAAGACAGACAACTGGACGTTTGAAATGTGAAATTGAGTTATTCCAGGATATAATATTGAATCTGTAAAATGTTCTACGTAGTATCATTAGTTTAGGCAAATATGTATGTGGAATGCTCCATGGAGTGTGCTAAAGATCAACATCTGTACCTGTGAAATATTAAATAAAGTGTTTCTAGGATTAACAGCTGTGATTGGGAAATGTTTTGAGGAGTTTTTCCATGAAAGACAGCCGTACATTCCGTTTACCCTTGAAGGTACCATTATTACTTTTTGTCGAGGTCCTTATAAGCTCTTCTAGTCATTACGCCCTTATTTTGGAACAACTTAGAACATTCGAGGGCCATCTCTTCTATCATAGTAGGTGCGTCACCTCACCTTTGCTACCAAGCAGATGGACAGCAATTAGACCAAGCCACACGCGGTAATTCAAAAGGGAGTGCGCACAAGCCGCTCCTGGTCCTGGAACAACGTAGAACTTTCGAGGTTCATCTCAGAGCTTCCAGACAGCTCGTCTTCTCCCTGTTCTGGATATTCTAAAGCACTCAAGGGCCATCCCAGCCCTTCTAGTTGGCATGGCCCCTCCTTCCCCTATGTATGCTCTCGGATACACCTGTTGAAACAATGTCTATGGACTCATAAAGCCCTTAATGGTCATTTTGAAGCTAGCTTGTGTGGATAGGTTGTTCCTTTGTCCATTGTTATATGTATTATAGATTGATTCGGAATAAACAAGTCAAAATGTCAGAATCTTTTGTATTTATCTTGAGTTTTATTTTACATTGTAAAATTAGCTCTCATTTTCTTTAATTCATCTATTTTGTAATTTGTGAAGCAATCAATATACTATCAAGTTTAAAATATAAAAGGTTTATTTAGAGCTGTATTGAATACTATACAAGTTTAAGAAGTACATACAATATCATTAAATAATTCATATAATGAAGAATGACAGTCAAATCATATTATAAGGGCATTGGTAAAAAAAATAGTGTAGTTTCATAATTAAACTGATGATTATGATTATGTATGACCCGCCTCGGTGGCGTAGTTGGCTAACGCGCTTGTCGTGTTGAGCTCGACTGCTGAGGACGGGGAGATTGAGGTTCGAATCTCGGTCGGGTGAACTGGGGGGGG
>CABFOW010000452.1:58135-79818 GCA_902141385.1 Timema californicum | reverse complement strand
GGGGGGGGTTTCCTAAATGGTTTTCTACTCTCCCTCCACGCAAATGCGGGTTCACTTTCTCTAATTCAACCTTCCCAATTCCTAATCCATTAGAGTAGTTAGTACATAAAGCGTATAACACGAACGGGTAGTAAGACGTGGTGCTAAATATTGATTATGTAAGTTTACTTAGTAATTTAATTGAAACAGAAATTAATAAGAATTAGTTTTTTTTTAATTTTCAAAGTGAAATTTGAAATAAGTTAGCTATAACAGAAGATAGTAAATAAATGGTACGCAACTCCACAAGGACTTTCTCGCTCTATTGTTTAAAAACTGAGATATCTACTCAAAACTCGTAATACATGTGAAATGAAATAATATACCCTGCCAAACGCAAGAATATATTGAACTATGCGTATGTAAAACAATTTTTGAGTCTCGGTTTTAAATTTTATAAATTTATTTTTAAGGAACTTATGGCCTCATTTGTATGTTTGGACCGAGAAAAAAAAATCAATATTGGGTCCACAAGGGTCAACACTTCGTCTTAAAATTTCAACTTCTGGTTAACATTTTCGACATTTTATTAGGTGTTGAACATCTTCATGTCATCGAATCGCTATTAAATTCCTCATTTATAAATTTTAACCAATAAAAAAAGTTAATATTGGCTATTGAGTCCAAAATGGAGATAGATCATTGTTGTACAAACATTTCTCCTAAGAGGCTTAAGGAAAAATAACCAACTTTTTGAGGGGCTTGCTTATATTTAAATACTCTATGGCATTGGAGAATTATTGCGTTAAAACTTAACTTACAACTTACAACTTATACTCACAAAATTATATTAATATATTTGCCAATATCTCAAGAAACTGTTGGTTTGATAAAAATATTTCATATGAAAGTTTTTTTAATAATACTACAATTTTGCACTAATAAACTATTTAGTATCTCAAATAGTTGTGGAGATACGGAAATTTCAGCTTCTGTTAAGTACCCTAAAATTCATTTTCATGGGCAAATTAAGATAACCAGTTTATTTATAATCTTAATCAACGCCTAGATTAAAAAAATTAATCAAAATCGTTAGAGCCAATTTTGAGAAAATCGATTTTTTCTCTTTTCGCCCTTCATTAAATACTCTTGATCTTAAGTTTAAACAGACACACAGTGAGACGGCATTGCAAATACCATTTTTTAAGTTTCTGGGGGTCATGAGATGTCGACATCCATCAACATTTGTGGTTAGATTTTCTTAAGGTCGCAATACTTTACCTTTAGTGTTCGAAAAGTTAAAAAATATATACATTTGCGTATAGCTTGAAAATGATTGGTTTTATAAAATTATACTTCGAATAAAATATTTGTATTATAAATATATCTACATATTTGTAGTGATAAGTAATTTCATATCTCAAATAGTTTAGGGGATATGATAAAAAAATAAGAATTTACGCTTCAGACCGGTGCCGAAATATTGAGCGTAGCCATTTTGTTTGGAATCTTTATAAATGTTTAGAAATGAAATGTAATCAAAATCGCTAAAGCCAATTTTGAGAAAATGCCCCGAGTTCAATTTTTTTTTACGATCACAATACTTTCTCTACCTGAAAGATAGCGAGAAAGTAAAAAGTTGTAGTTTACAATTTGATAATTCGTTGTAGGAAATCCCTTCCTCCTTGTAATGTTCCTGCGTGTGCAGCCACCATTTTACGACTGATTTCGATTTCTATATCATCCTCATGTCAGAGCTCGGGGAGGAAGGTGTTGTTCCACGCAACATTGATTGATTCACAAATTAATATTACTTTACTAAACTTAAACATGTATTTAAAAAAACACCTTTCTTTTTTGGTTAATCTCCTTTGTATTAGTTAGCCCTACTTCATGACCTGGTAAGTTTGGGGCTACACGCTGCCCCATTCTGCTTATTTTTTCTGTGAGTGTTCTATGTTTATATTTATTTGATCTAATACTTGATTTTAATAATTTTGTGTTTTTTGATATTTTTCCATACTGACGCTGGTGCAAGTTGGGGTTAGGATTCAAATCGGAGTTTCTTGCTTTATGTTTGCCAAACGCTTTGGGGTAAATTTTTCAAACTTTTTCTGGAGGCTAATTCAAGGTTTGTCATGGGTGTGCATTAAACGCAAGCTTTTGTTTTGTGCCCTATATAGATAATTTGTGCAGGCTATTTGTGCAGCACTTTCAATATCCTGATGAGTAATTAATTAACTTCCTTTTGTCAGTTTCTGAATCCATTGGGAGCTTAAATCTAAATATTAGTCAACTTCAGGTAGTGGAGAATATTTTAGAAAATGTTTCAACCTTGTCCAAATGACATTTTGATTTTGTAAACAAATCTACTTCTGTGTCTGAGATTCTTTTTTAGCCTCCACGATTAAAGGGCCTTTCTTGTTAGAAAGTGAGTTTTTGGCAAATCATGAAACGTCTCAGTTGTGCGCAAAGAGTCGGGTTTGAATACTGGGAGGTTTTCTTCTTCTATGGCTAGGAATTATTCTAGAGGTAGGGATAGTAGACACAGTGGGAATCCCATCTCTTGGCCTAATACCTCTGGACGAAACCAAAAGTCTCTTACATATGATACCTAATTTACTTTAGTAGTTTTAGCTCCCAAAAACTGTATACCTCACAGATACCCTTCAATGTTACAGTCACTCCAGCCCATCTACATTTAGTAATATTGTAAAGGTGAGACTAAATATTATTTGTTTCACCTATGATTTCTATTATCTACCTGGTGGTCCTGAGATTAGCGATATTGTCTTCCAATATAAGCGGGACAAATAAAATAGCCAGCACTCATACACAAAATAAGAATATTATCTGGTTAGGTTAGATGTCTACATTGAACCACTAAAAGGAAGCATTACTGACTGAGATAAGTGGCAGCATAGTTTGAATCTTAATTTTATCCTAGAATAGTGTTGTATTAGACAGCTCTATATTTATGTATATACATATTTCTAATTTATAAATATAATTTGTTTTAGCGCTCGAATATTAATATTGACTCTTTACCTAATTCTTTGTATGCATTCCCATCCGGGCGATCCGCATATTTACATTATTGGTGTTACGGTAAACGGTGGTCGAATTTAAGAAATATCTACCCTAATTTGATGGAATTGGGGCGAAACCATTTCTGGAAAAAAATCTCATTACACTCGCTAGGATATAAACCCAAGCCTTCCTGACACGTGGCAGGACCCAGACTAGATGAGACTCTAAATTACCTCCTACATTGGTTATTGACATGTGAAACCGCTGTCGTAACTTGCCAAAGCTACAAAAATATATTTACGAAACCGATAAATATATAACTATATTATATTTTTCAATGTCATAAAGATTCAAATATAACTTGAATTCACAATATGGTGACCTCTGGAGATAATTTCTATTATTACTACCGCTAATAAAATTAACACTAACTTTTCAAAAACCACATGAAAATGTCTGTTTTCATCATGCATTGAAGTCTCCATCACATTATTAGTGGCTTTGCTGTCAGTTTAGAAAGCCATCTCACAACCGATTGACTGGTAAAACAGATACACGATTATTATCGAGGCTGAAAGCCTATCAAAGAGCTGTTTTCTGCATTCTTCAATTGACAACAGCGAAATTGGTTTCGGTTAAATAGTTATTTGAATTACCTAACTATACTTAATTTTCTTAATAGTGGATATAGTTGTGCTCTAGAAGAGGAAAAGCTACTAGAACTACTTTCACTTATTCATACGTCAAGTCATGGGATATTCAGCTTTCATTTTTCATCAATAGTATCAATACCTTAAAAAAAAATATTTACCGCGTCATTACCCGTTCAGTTTATACGCTCATGTAACAATTAAGCTAAAAAAATTTAGGGAGTAGGAAGGCTATATTTAGAGGAAGTGTACCCAAAATTTGTGTGGAGGGAAAGTGGAAAATCATTTAGAAAAAACCACACCCAGTACACCCGTCCAAGATCCGATCTCCCCGTCATCGGCAGTCTAGTAAATTGTGAGAGTAGCGCCTTAGACTATGCGGCCACCACAGCGAGTAAAGAAACATTAATAATATTGTAAAATATTATCAATGTTAGCCACAACCAACATTTTTGTATTTTCTAAAAAAAATCAAGGTTTAAATCAAGTGCTATCCGTGAGATGAGACAGAATGTTGAGACCAGCTGTAAAATATCAGGGTATTCTGCGTTATTAAAGAAAGGTTTTGCTATTCCAAAATATTATTTAGCTAAAATGGAAGTGAAAGCTCCTATAGTATTTTAGGTTTTATAATTTTAAAATAAATTAATTAAAATGTGGAAATTATTTATTTTTCATAGTCGTTTCACGCAAAATATATCTGTTTTGATATCAAACCAAATGATTAGAAACATTGTAAAATTTATTCATTTTTGACATAGGCACAATAGAGCAATTATAATTAGTTAATTGATAACTAAGAAGTGTTTAGGGGCTTTGAAGCTTTGAAACTGCCTTTCCCATAAGACATGGAGTAATGTGAGGATATTTTCCTTTGCTTAGGAGGAGTTCTTAGTTTATTTTTAGTTTATTTCAATGACTTATTCTAAGAGTTAGGGTTGGGAATGATATTTAAGAGGAAGTACACCCCATTATCGTGGGGGGAGGGGGGGATTCTCCTTCATACCTATCGTATCTGAGATTCAAACCCCAATCTCCCCGTTGGCTAGAAATCACGATGTATTGTGAATCTGAAACCCTATACTACTTGACCATTGATGCGGCCTTATCACATGAAGACCACCATAACTCAAAGTATATACCGATTATCTAGAATGTTGTTGAAGCTGTAAATTAAAAATAGAAATAACTTACTGGTCATGAAAACCAATATTCAAATAATAGACATACCCTTTCGTAAGTATTAGGAGGAGGATTCCAATAAAAATGTTCAATTTTTCGAGAAAATTTGGGAAGTAGCTTTATAGATACTCCGTTCAATTAAAAAAAATTCTTTGAAAGGGAACACGCGTTTGATAACTATATATTGGAGGAAATGAAAATGAGTTGTTTTGGGTGATTTTATATTATTTTCTCTTAGTGCCCGCATCATTGAACACGTGGTCTTTGGCACCAAGCTGTCAATATAGTCAATTTCTGGCAACGGGGGTGATTGAGATTCTAATCTAGATCGGGTACATTAGGGATAGTTTTCAAAATGTGATTTATCATCATGTTTTTCCCAATACATTTAGCTAATGTGGAAGCATTTCTTACCAACAACTTACCTTGTCTTTTCCTAAGAGATGAAGCCAATATTAGCAACGGTTTTAAACTCAATAACGAGAAGAGTTTAAAAAATAATTAAGATAAAGTGTGTATTTTAATGTTTTATTTTCTAAGAAGGAAAAAACAACCAGAAAAATTTGGAACTTTTCATTTGTTTTTTTGTTTACTTGACAAGGAGTAGGCCATGGCTATTTTTACTTTCTCAGAGGGTTAATGTATTTTAAGAGCGAACACTTTTTGCCTCCAGATTATTATTGATGTCGACTGTTGTATACCTTTAACTTAATAAATAATGAATCTTACAACTTTGACCATATGTACCCTTCATTTACCGTTAAAGGTAGTAAGATTACCTTGCATAGTCCCACTATGGTTCAGCTAATAAAAGAGGTTCATACCGTAGTATGTCAAGGTAGGACGGTTACCTTTCAGGGTAAACAGAATGTACTTGGTGCTACAGCAGAAAGATTTTTATTTGATGAATTGATGAAAAGTCATAATTTTAATTATGTAACATTTGCTACAAGTACAAACATCTAAGTCGTAAAACAGAGAATTACACCATTGGACGGATGTCGACCCCAGTTGATCCAGCTACAGACACTATACTCCCCGCCACAAATAACGCGCCCGGCCTCAACAACATGCCACGATAGACTGAGCCCGCACCGCCCCAATGTCCATGCACAAAAACACCCGGGCCAAAGAACTTCAGAAGAAAAGAAGAGACTCTTCACCCCAGTATCCAGGCTGTTCCCAAGTGGTCTAGAGACGTATAGAAGATTCCATCGCGTGTGGATTCCTCCCCTTGTTTATTCTCTTTGGATTACCACCACTCCCCGTGTGGTCCCTTCGTTCTGTGTTCCGTGAGTTATGCTGAATGATATATAAGACTGGTTTTGAAATAGATAGAACACTCTTGGACATGCTTCGGTAATAGTTGGACGAAGCTGAGGCTTCGGTTATTAATTATAAAATGTAAGCAAAATTATCTTTCGGCATAATATTAATAATTTCTTTTATTTTATTGAAATGATTGGGCTCTGGTCACACAAGATTAAGCAGAGACTTTAGATAATTTAAATATAGGGATATTAAAGGTTTTGTTATATTTATTGTTTATTTATCTCAAACCTTTTGAGTAATGGCCAAATTTGGTTTGCCCGGTTAAATATTAGATCTTGGAAATGTTTATTAACTTAAAATAATATTGTTAACCTTGAGTTCTAAGTAGTAAGGTTATAGTTATGAGTTTGGGCGCTAATTGTAGGACAGTGCTAGTGATGAGATGGTTGGAAAACTTTATAGTAAATTTGATTATTGAACGGGATTTTTTACCAGGTTTATCAAATATATTGTTGGTTAATTTTAGGATCGATATTAAAATTTATTGATATTATATAAGCAAAATTATATATGATGAGCCAGTGTAGTACTTTTCATTTGTATCACTACGAAATTTGTTTTGAAAGTGACGGGCAATACTCAAGTCGAATTATTGTTATTATTGGAAAATGATGATTCCTGAGTAATTTTAAGATGAAGGTTTTTTATTTACAGTCTTTGGAGGCTGATTGGAATAAACAATGACTTTCACGTATGATATTGTTAACCAATTTCAATAATTTAATTGTTAATATATTGTTGCTCTCTTCAAGCTAAACTATTGTGTCATTGTGAGCACAATTTTTGTACATTATCAATTCAAATAAGGACTTATTCCATATTTGACATGTTGCAAATATTTAATCCATTCGTTTAATAAATGATTAATTCTGTTAACTTCACGATTTATGCTACTTTCCTATTACTTATATATCCTTAGGTTTTAATAAATTCCCAACTTTTAAAAAGCTTTTTTGTTTATTGTGAGTGGTTCAGGTGTACATTTAACCATTGTTGAGGCTGACCATCGGGTATAATCCGCAACCGGATTGTGTTGCGTGCTCTGGGTACAGTCGTTGCACTCAGATTTTCAATATTTTTATAACTCACACAACTCACTCCTATTGCCGTTTTCATTAGTTTTTTTAAAAATTTGTGGACCCTACTTGTTATGTTTTGGGTTAGGAATAGGGTTCAATTATATATATTTTTTAAACCTACAGATACAACCCATTTTTTAAATTTTGTTCCCAGCTATGACATACTATATTTACGATTGTGTCATTTAAAATATGGTGGTATTTAATCAAAACATTAAATTTTATCGCGCAAAGTGATTTTTTTTCACTTTGGTTGGAAGACCACAATCTTTAATATCTTGATTTATTTAATCACTGCCTTTGGTGGTATTTGCCTTGTAGACCTACATTCAGCCTCACTAATCAATTGGCTTGAGTCAGATCACCTTTAGAAGTCAGTAGATTTGGAGGTTAGATTCTCAGAACCGCCGGAACATTTTTCTTTGGTAAATTTCGGTGGCTTGTGATAAGTTTACGGCTTGAAGGAGACTGAGTGGTTTATCTGTTTTAAAGTAAATCCGTTTGTAAGTCGTGTATTGATGTAATTGGCTTCTACAGGATGTACCCGTTAACGAATGATACAAAAACTTTGCTACGTATAAGTCTTTAACTTATTTTTCCCCACACTGCCTTAACACCTTTCCTGGCTATCCGTATTAAATAAACTAGTGTGACAGGGAAGTTTTTTTGTAAATATATCCACATTTTTATGGAGAGTGTGTGAGAAACTATTTTTGAAAACAACATTTTCGGTTCACCTAGCTGGGATTCTAACCTTGACCTCCCAGTCACAGGCAAACAAAATGAGATTATATTGATGTTTAGTACACGTGCTCACCGACTCGGGTAGCTAGTGATGCTAATTGGTTTATTAGTAAAACCTTTGTAGTTTATGAAGCTAATGTACCCATCTAAACTAGAAAATGGACCAAATAATAATTGTACGTTAAATGTCAAACAATATATACGACATAACAAACATGTTTTACTCTTGAACAATTCCATTAAAATAAAAGTC
The DNA here is from genome assembly GCA_902141385.1 of Timema californicum. Classification (NCBI taxonomy): domain Eukaryota; kingdom Metazoa; phylum Arthropoda; class Insecta; order Phasmatodea; family Timematidae; genus Timema; species Timema californicum. The sequence continues at coordinate 71,569 of CABFOW010000452.1, read as the reverse complement.
CTTTCAATAACATTTGGTTTCGTTCTTTAATGTCATCGCTATTAAAACTTTACTTTTATTGGTAACAACTTAGGACTGTGAACTTGGTGAATAAACTCTGTTTTGATAAATACATGCATTGATATAAAAAAAACTTGGTTTTCGTTTGTAATTGCTATGTTTTATTTGTTTCCCTTTGTATTAGTGCCAGTACTATCTTTGATAGGCTCACTGGTTGACACCTTAGCTAAGCTGGTAGCGCATCTGTCTTCTGAACTATGTGTCCATGACTTGATACCCAGCATTACCGAATAGATTTTAATTGGTAAAATCGTGTTTACCCTTACACAGTGGTGAAGAAATGGCTACCCTCACTCGGTAATAGTAAACAGTCTACTCTAGTTTGGTTTTCCGGTGATAGTCAGGTCAGGGTTTGAATCCCAGCTGGATGTACTTATAGGTGGTATACTATAAATGGCTTCCTCATCCTCCCTAAAAAGAACATATTATTACATTTACTTTAAAATTATACTTTTCTTATTCATAGCTCGTTTGTTTGGCTACGTGAATATCCCGAATGAGAAGTAAGACGCGGTGCTGTGGCTGGTCTTAAATAATGACATTTTATATGTCTGACACTTAAAAAAAAGATCTAATAGAATATTTATTTTCAAAACTTTTTCAGATCTCTCCTGGCGTTCTATTAAAGCTGTTGCATGAAAAATGTTGACTGCAAAACTGTAACTTGTCAAGGTCCTTGTTCAGCAAATTAAGTGTAATACAAAATACCCACTTTGGTGGTCGCTTGCTCTCTCAGTAATCACTCTCGCAATAGCCTGGACTGACCATGACGGGGTTAAGATCCAGGTCAGATTTACTGAGGGTTGTTTCTCTTTAATGGTTTTACACTCTCCCTCCACGAAAAGGTTATGCTTCCTCTAAAATTCAACGTTCCTCTTTACTAGCACATTGGTGTAACTAGTGTAAATGCTAATCAAATAGTCGATGCTATTCGATCGCCTTGTCGAGGCGTCATTTTTCAATTTTCAGAATAATGTAAATGCGTACAGCCCAACGGGTTGTAGATACGGTTGTAAATATTTTTATGAAAATTACTAATTAAACTCTTATGAGAACGACCCAATATGAGAGTATTGTTACAACTTATCTATATGCACTCTTACACAAAATTCATATTATAATCTCTACAGTCTAGTCAAATAGTGTTGGTGCATTAGATTTCCCTCTCAAAACAAACAACCTTTGTAGAAACATTTTTTCTTTAAAATAAGTTGTTCCTAGAAATAAATTTGAAACAATTTAGATTTATCACTCTTGTGTGTATCAAGTTCAGTAAATAACGACTCTTTGGAGTAATGGGCTAGGAATGAGATAGGTAAGAATTTAGAGGAAGTGTACTTGTGTTTTTGTGGATGGAGGGTATTAAATCATTTAGAAAAAACATATCAGCACATCCGGATATAGTCTTCTGAGTTAAAAAATAAAACAAAATTGCTATATTTTTCCTACTGTCCCGTCAGTGCGGCTGTCTGTTATATGAACAGATGTTCAGAAATCCTTCATTATCTAAGAAATGGTTTGATATTTCAAAGTATAGTCTACGTCAAAATGAAGGTGAAATGTATCTACACGTTTCAATAGGATTAAAAGCCTCCCTTAAGCTTTTTTTTATGAAAAGGTGAGATTATATGTTCCAGTTCTGAGATCAAAGTAAGTTGCTAGAAACGTTGATCTATTCTTCCTCAAATAATTAAGACTTTTTAATCGGGTTACAACAGAACCTTCTAAGATAGTTGCACCCGCTTTGGTGGCTACGTGGTCTAATGCGTTACTCTCTTATTAAATGACGGTAAATCAAGGTTTGAATCTTGGTCGGGTGTAATGAGGGTAGTTTCTCCAAAATTGGGTTCACTTCCTTAATAAAGTATTCTTCTTATTCCCTAAAACCATTATCGTAATTAATACCTAAGTGTATAGCCCGATCGGGTAGTAAGACGCAGTGGTAAAAATAAAAGACGTTATTGGCAAAGTCAACTTCGGTGGTCTTGAGGTAAAATGCTCGCCTCAGGACCCGATGTTAATGGGTTCAAACCAGCCCGAATTGAAGGATTTTTCTTGAGTGGTAATAATCTGTAATGCAACTTATTTCGAAGGGGAAGTAAATCAGTTGATCACATGTCAACTGGTACGTGAAAATACCTTTCCCGGCAAAATTGATAGACCCTTTCTCTCTCTTTCATAGAAATTCTCGTGTGCTGATATTATCAGTCAGCTTAGAAAGTAAAATACCTCAAATAGATGAAAATAAAAAAAGTATCAGGGAACTGGATTGGCGGTTTTTATGGGTGTGCGAAGGTCACATTTAACATCCGAAGCCAAGTCATATCGGAGGTTAAAACATGCGAGACATGGGCAAAGCTGAAATCGAAGATTTGGTCTTTGTTGTTGTCACATAACATTATTTTAAATTTTTAAATTATCCATTAAGTGTATTTATGTAAAGGGAAAGACTTAGAGGAAAAAAAATATTTGTTGAAATATCGGAATTTACCTATGTCTACGTTATATAATTTGTAATATAATTGCTAGTCAGCAATAAAATACTACTTAGTACTTGTTTAAAAAATGATTATATCATTAAATAATTCCTATTTAGTGGGATATTGTCCAATCAGTTAATAATATTACAAAGTTCTCTTTTTCCTTCGAAATGTTTCAACGATGAAAAGGTTACTGTGGGCTTATAATTCAAAGATAATGAGATTATACCTTAAAATTTTACATTCGAAGATTCGTAAGCCCCTGGTGGTGTTGAAGTTTCAGAACTGCCATTGTGAGGATATTTACCTCCAAGTATATAGTGCTCTTAAACCAGTGTCAGAATGTATTCCTGCCCCTCGTAGTACCATGATATTGCTACACTCGTTTCGGCTGAACTTCCCTCCAGATAATAAAACTAAACGGCCCAACATTTGAACCATCGAGTACTTTTTAGTGAGTGATACTTGTAAACTTATTAATGAACTCTTAAAAAACATTCGTTTTGATTTGATCGTTGTTAACAAATAAAAGAGAGAATATTAAGACATTTTTACTAAAGCTCTTTTTTTTTCCTACCCCTTAAAAACCTCACAGAATCGAAACAGTAAAAAGTTATTTTCTCCCATAGGAATATAAAATAGTCCATAACGCTTCATTCTAGCTACAGAGATACCTCCTTTATTTTAGTTGTTTTTTTCATTGAGTTGGAAGCATGTATGTGGAACTTGCAACTCCAGGTTTATTTTTTACGGTGTCTTGCTACCTGTTTAATCTATACGCATCTATGATAATTATTCTAAAGGAGTAGGGATGAGGAAGGTAGCATTTTTTTTAGAGGTAGTCTACCCACATTTGCGTGGAGGGAGGGTGAGAAAACATTTAGGAAAAGCACCCTCAGTAGACACGGCTGAGGTAAAATACTGTAGTTGGGTTCGCAGCCACTGAAAGTACAGTAGTAGGGTTCGCAGAGAAGAAAACATTGTAGTTGGATTTACAAACACTGACAGCACTTTAGTAGGGTTTTCAGCCACTGACAACACTGTTGTAAGGTTTGTTGCCACAGAGAACACTGCAGGGGAGTTTCCAGCAGATTAAAACACTCTAGAGGAATTTGTGGTTGGAGCATTTTCATGATCCACTTCGGTGGCCGTGTGATCTACGGCGCTACTCTTGCAATAGACTAGGCCAGGGTGGTCCAACTTTTGTTTTATCCCAAGGGCCAAATCTGACTGTCAGTTTGGACCGTGGGCCGAAAATATATTAATTCTGCGAGCAGCTTAATATAGGCATATGAACAACACTTGATAAAAATTACTTTCAATACTTATATATGAGATTTTTTGTTGGAAGTATTTTTCAAATTTTACTGCCAAAAAAGCTGAATTTATCTCCTAATAATGTATTATGAAATATGAACGCACACACACTTTCATAAAACACACACATATATATATATATATATATATATATATATACAAACAATTATTATTATTATTATTATCACCGCGTCTTACTACCCATTCGGGTTATACACACTTACGCTAATGTGTAATGGTAGGGTGATTGTGAGATGAAATCAAGGACCTACAGTTTAACGTGGAATCCGAACCACGGTGGAGGCCTGGCATTCCTCACATTCACAAGATGTCTTGTCAGAGGTGAAGGAAGGGTTTGGTAATCAGATAAATCTTTGCCGGAACCGAGGATTGAACCCCGGCCGCCAGCATAGAAGTCTGACACCTAACCCCTAGACCGCCAGGTCACCTACAAACAATTAATAAAATAAATGTATAGTAAAATGCTATCATGACTTCTTTAAATAAATATTATTATTTGAATAATTAGCTATTTCAAATTTGCCACTTTGGATTTCCCTTTAATTTTTCTCCAGGATACTGTGAGGGCCACATTTCCAGTGAGCATTACCCCACGTGCCGCCATTTGGACAACATTGGACTAGACTGACGATGACAGGGAGATGGCGATTTGATTCCAGTCGGGTGTAATAAGGCTGGTATTTACTAAATGGTTTCCCAATCTCTCTCCACGCAAATGTGGGTACACTTCCTCTAAATTCAACTTGCTTCATCCCTAAGCCATTAGCATAATTAGTACATAAGCGTACAACCCGAATGAGTAATAAGATGCTGTGCTAAAAAAATGCCTTGTATATAAATTCACGTAGCTTAATCAAGTCCACAAAACATAGCCAACTGCGTGATTTCGATTGGCATTACTAGACGTCAATTTCTCGCAAATTTAAAATTTATATACGGCAATGTTTTATTTGAGTAAAAATTGGGAATTTTGAATTCAAAACAGTTGTAAAGTGAAAAAAATAACGGCTTTTTATTTTTTATTTTGATGGAAATTTTCTTACCACAAATCCATTCTAACCGAAATTTTATGATTGCAATTAGAGATATAATTTATAAATAAATTATATAAATATTATACAAAGTAAAGTAATAATTACTACAACAATTAATGATCAGGAAAAAATATACTATGATTACACTCGCAAAAACATGTTCAAATTCACTGAACTTGATTTAATATACTAATGTATTTGCTAAGTTTTTAAATAAATTTTAATCTAAAGTCTTGACACGACATGCAACATTGCATGAAATTGAAATTACATTTTTTCAAATTATTCCTATCATGACTTGAATGACTAGAGAGTGAGAAAGTTTGTGCAATTGTGTCGTACCATTTATTTGAAATTTTTTCAATTTTTTTTCTACCGAGTATTACTAAGCACTAGCTGCCCTTCATTACCGGTTCTATAACAGATCATTACTAAATTAAACATTACATAATAATAGTGAACCATACTTTATTTGTTTTGGACATCACACAAACTGGTAGTCACACGATTTAAGTCTTCAGATTCGTAGTATATGTATAAGTTAACATAATTAAATGTTACTACACACTCGCACACATTTTCGTGTGTAGTGAAAAATTACATTTATTTTCAAAAATGGGCTTTCAGTAAAGGACTCTTAAAAATGTTTTCCTCACTAAAACAAACAAATCGTTAAGTTAATCAAAATAAATACTTTATATGTATACATTTTAAATCAAGTTGTCAGAATATTTTTAACAAATTTTAAATTTTCAAAAATTTATCACGTATAAACTACCATAGATTTATGTTTAATTTGTAAAAATTAATATATCCCTATCTATAGTAAAAAACTATTCACAGATATCCATTTTGAATTCAGTCTTTAAGGCCAATTTCAAAAAAATATATTGTCTATAGTTAAATTAATTCACTTTTTAAGAATAAACGTACATTATTATGTACTATTTATAATGTAAAATGTTCCCATCACACCAATTTTGAACAAAATCTTTGTAGTTTAAGAAAATCTAGATATACAAAAATTAGTAATTTATCCATATACTATAAAAGGATTTTTTAATTAAAAAAAAATATAACGTTACAAACTTAACAGATATCCATTTTGAACCAAATCATTAGAGCTATTTTCTTTATATTCAAATAAATACCCTAATCAGCAGTAAGTTACCCTTAAACCAATTCCACCCACCACCCCTGCAAAAAAAGTATAAATTTTTAATTGTAATGTCAAACACTCCTCAGATATACATTTTAAACAAAATTGTTACGGACATTTTAAGAATATTTCGAACTTTGAAAAATCACTGATCTGTAAACTACCCTTTAAAGAATGTGTACCCAAAAACCAAGTAGAGAGTCTTATTTTTGAGAGGTCAGACACTTCCTTCATATATATATATTTTTTAAACAAACTCACTAAAGCCACTTTTGAAAAATTTGGAATTCAAAAAACTCACTCTTCATTAAACTAACTTAATTAAGGCTAGGGTGAACAAAAAATATCCCGAGGTACTGTCATATAATATCTGGATATAAAATTTGAATCATATCCATCAAACCGTTTCAGATCTGTGGTCAGAAACAGACAGGTAGACAGACAGACATAGGGACAAACAGATCCGTATTTTTTTTTCGAACACACATAGAACGCAAACATTCATCATAATCTAGAGCGCAACAATTTCTTTGATTATAATACTTCCCCTTGAAATTTGAAAGTAAAAATAATGCATAGATGTACCTAGATGTTTTACTAAATACTGTACAAGCTAAAAGATTTGTATTTCTACACTTCTTGGGGGTTTCCCTAATATACTATCACAGGGTCTAAAGCACCTTGCCTGAATTGAATGTAAAATTAAACGAAACAATCCTTGAGTTGTTGAATTTTACAAAATAATCCTGAGGTGCACATTATGGGGTTTCTCTTAGTTCATAATTTAATCCTAAATTTCCAATTTCTATGTTCCTTATTCGGTATCACCTACACCAGTAGTCACGTGGTTTTTTGCGTAAGATCACAATATGAAGGGTATAGGGTAAAAGAGGGCAAAGCAAGGTGGAAGGAAGCTCATTTTTCTAGGGGGAGGATTTCGGAACACCCCAACCCTGTCCTTTATTTCAAACTTTTCATAGTTATCAAATAATGTTTCGAGTAAGTAGGTATGTTGAGATAATGTGCGAGGGAAGGTAGTAAGCCTACCCACATAGGCTACAAATTCCACTTATGACTGTTGTTCTGTTATTTAAGCTGCTCTTTTCTTAAGGTGATTCTACAAATATGATTTTACAGGTGAGAGGAAACATGTTTGCCCCATTTTCTTGGACCCCACTTACTCGGCTCATTCCAAGACGCGTTTTCTACTTTTCAATAATACCATATGAATGTATGAGAAGTGAAGTACAGTGTTTAAATGTTGACAGAGCTAATTTTACAACCCAAAGTGTTACAAAGTGTAGCTTGAAGATGAATATTAAAATGTTCATTAACTAATATTTTGTTGATGACATAGACAATTAAAATTGTAGTAAGAACTTAAAACATTAGGTTTTTATATGTATTTGTGGAGGCGTCCGACTAATTCAAGGTTGGTCATGACCCCCCTCCCCTCCCCGGTTCCCCCACCATTCGACACCCTTGGGCTAAATTCACATTACACACATCTTCCTGGACAACAACTTTTATATCTACAACCCTTAAGGACCCCCAACAAATACTTATGCTCAAGTTGCACTCACTAAGGTTACCTTTGTAATCCTACACCGAATTTCAAATTTCTATGTTTCTCGGCTTATAACTTAGAGCCTATAGCTTAAAGTCCGTTCACCGTAGTAATTGTTTTCTGAAAGGCCTTTTTCCCTACCAGAAATCTATTACTTAGTAGGATATTGGTAGGAAAAAAGATCTTTCAGAGAGTAGTTCCTACCGTGAATGGAGTATATAACCAGTTGTCAAGTGGTTTTAAGGATCGCAAGTATAAGAAAACTCTCAAGGTTCACACCCGTCAGGTTTCCTTAAACAATTAACTATAAAAAGTTTCATCTCTCAAGGTTTCTTAGTTTTCCATGCACTTGTTATAATGATATATAAGTGGTTAAGGTCATTCAATAATTACTAATTAATAAATTGTTTTGAATATGTAAAAAGGAATTTAACATTAGTGGGGGTGGAGGGGCTAATCTTGAGAAATATAGCAAAGAGAAATTTATCAGCCTATTCCAGCAACACCGACCAGACGGGGAAGCTAGCGTTCGTTTTGCTTTAGTGTGTCTTTAGTTGGGATTATCATTATAATTAAAATATGGAGTTAGGCGAAAGTAAAAATATATAAAAATCTAGTTTACAAAAATATCCAATGCTGATAAAATGTAAAGTGTAGCAAGCACCTACTTGAGCAGTATAGAATGTCTCCCCTCATTAGCTCCTCCCGAGGAGACAGTCGGGGTCCTGTAGGACATGTTTATGTACTTTAGCTATGTTGCAGGATTAGATGCCACACCTTACATTTTATCGCACAAGTTATAATTTTGACAGGAAAGTTTTTTAAATGTTATTTTCACTTTCTCGCTATCTTACAGGTAGAGAAAGTATTGTGATCGTCAAATAAATCGAATTCGAGATTTTGATGAGTCCCGACGTTTCATAACTCTCCAAATCCGAAAAAGTTGTTTTTGAATTTCTGTCTGTCTGTCTGTCTGTCTGTCTGTACCTCCGTCTAGAGCCTAAACTGTTTTACCGATAGGGCTAAAACTTGGTATCTAGGGTTTTCATGGGATGGCCCCGAGGGATTTCTGGAATTGAATATCTAGCCCTAAAACTAAGGGTAGTTTACTGAAGGGCAAAAAGAGAAAGAGTCGATTCTTCTCAAAATCGGCTCAAAGGCTTATAATTAAATTTCAATTCTAAACATTTATAAATATTCCAAACAAAATGGCTACTCTCAATATTTTGTCAAAATGAATCAAAAGGCTTCGGTCTGATGCGTAAATTATCATTATTTATCATATCTCTGAAACTATTTGAGATATTAAATTAGTTATCATTACACATATGTAGATATATTTACTATACAAATATTTTAAACGAAGCATATTTTTATAAAACCAATAACTTTCAAGCTATACGCAAATATATATATTTTTTAACTTTTAGAACACTAAAGGTAAAGTATTGCGACCATAAAAAAATCTAACCCGAAAATGTTGGTGGATGTCGACGTCTCATGACACCCCGAACCCTAAAAAGTGGTATTTGCAACGCCGTCTGTCTGTGTATCAGTTTAAACTTAAAATTAAGAGTAGTTTAATAAAGAGCGAAAAGAGAAAAAATCAATTTTCTCAAAAACGGTTCTCACGATTTTGATAAAAAATTCGTATCTAGGCGTTGATTAAGATTATAAATAAACTGGCTATTTTCATTTGCCCATGAAAGTGAATTTTAGAGTACTTTACAGAAAATGAAATGTCCGTATCCCCGCAACTATTTGAAATACTTATCATTGCAAAACTGTAGAACTATTAAAAATAAAAACTTTTATTTGAAATATATATTTTATAAAAACAACAGCTTCTGAGATATTGGCAAATATAGTAATACAATTTTGTGAGCTTTAGTTGTAAAGAGATACATCTTAAGTTTTAACGCAACAATTCTCCAATGTCATAGAGTAATTAAATATAAGTAAATCTCTCAAAAAGTTTATCTTGTTTTTCCTTAAACCTCTCAGGAGAAATGTTTGTACAACAATGATCTATCTCCCCTTAGACGCAATAGTCAATATCCACATTTTTGATGGGTCAAAATTTATAATTGAGGAATTTAATAGCAATGGGATGTCCTGAAGATGTGCAACACCTAATAAAATGTTAAAATTTTAAATGGAATTTGAAATTTTAATATGAAATGTAGTTGACCCATGTGTACCCAATATTGATCTTTTTGTATCGGTCCAAACATAAAAATGAAGAAATTAACTCTTTAAAAATAATATTATAAAATTTAAAACCAGAACTCAAAAAATGCTATACACAAGTATAGTGCAATTTATGCTTGGGTTTGATAGTGTATATTATTTAGTTTCACATATATTACGAATTTTGAGTATATATCGCAATTTTTAAACAATAGAGCGAAAAATTCCGCGCGGAGTTCCGTACCATTTATTTAGCTATGTAGACTTATGGATATGTTTGAACGGAAAAGGTAAGATCCAATATCCGAGTCAGGTATATATCTGAATATCTGATAGGCATATATCTGAGCTGCAATGGCTGCACAGTGCTTTGCATTATAGACGTAGCTTAAATGTCAATTGAATACATTGCCACACGAATTAGGTAAATGTACTGTACAAAGTTTAGTCTTCTCTTTTTATTAAAAATGGTTGAAAAATTGGTAGGCAGATCTGATTATAGGTGTAGTGGACAGTAAGGTATATAAAAACAATATTGATTCTAACTAATGGCATTGTCCAATACGAAATGAGATAAAATAACACTATTGGGGTATAACAATAACAGTATTAATATATGATTAAATATGATATAATTTTATCACTTTTAAACTGCTTATACAAGTTTGATAACAAAAAAAAAAATAGCTAAATTAAATATTACACTATATGTATATAGAGTAAGCATTGTTCATGTGGTTTAAAAAGTCGGTTTTGCAATTGCCCATTTTCAGATTGCTATGTTTATTGGTTTTGGAGTTTTCACCTATACAAACACGCAAACACATAAATACACATCTTATTTTATTTATAAGATAAAAAAACAGTTGGTTGAAAATCATATTAATATGTGAGTAAATTCTATGATGCTACTGAAACAGCGAGGCTACGAAACATATGTTAATAGTTTGACTCTCTGCCAAAAGAGAGCAGTGTAACATTGCTACCTATTAGCGCCATCTAGGAGTCTTTGATAGAACCACTTATCATTGAAACTACTTTTTTAATCACCTCGACTCAATAACTGTAAGGATAATAAGCAGATGCACTAATTATGATATATGTATAAGGAATGAGTGAGGCTGAAAGAATAGTTTGTGAACATTCATCTGCAGGAAGGGAGAATGAAAGACCATGTAGGGGAAACCACACTTTCCACACTCGACCGGGATTCGAATTTCAATCTTACTGAAATCGGGGGTCCAGTTATTTTTTCTAGCACCACGTCTTACTACACGTTCAAGATAAGCTCTTATGCGCCAATAACGTTAATGGTTTTAGGGATTAGAAAGGCTATATTTAGATTAATTATTATTATTATTTAGCACCGCGTCTTACTACCCTTTCAGGTTATACGCATTAAGTGCTAACTACACTAATTGATTGGGAATTGGTAAGGTTGAATTAGAGGAAGTGAACCCGCATTTGCGTGGAGGGAGAGTGTAAAACCATATAGGAAGAAACACCCCAGTTCACCCAACCGAGATTCGAACCTCGATCTCCCCATCCTCGGCGGTTGAGCTCAACACGAATAGCGCGTTAGCCAACTACGCTCCCAAGGCGGGTATTTAGATGAAGTGTACCCGCATTTCCATGGTGGGAAAGTGGAAAATCATTTTGGAAAACCACCCTAGGTACAACCGACCGAGATTTGAACCTTGATCTCTCCATCATCAGCAGTATAGTCTACTGCAAGAGCAGCGCCTTATACCATTCGGCCATCGAAGTGGGTGAACAATGAATAAATAACAATAATAACTAAAATAGTTTTATATTATGTTAATGGGGGTCAGAAAGATAGTCAAAGTCACAAATTGTATGATTATTATTGTTATAATTATTATTATTACTTTTAGGGACGCTTGAATCTAAATGAAGTTTATCAGTATTTATGTGGAGGGAGAAATAATTTTTTTAGGAAAAGATACAGTACATCGGCAGTACAGTCCATTACGATAATGCCACCTTAGTTTGCTTACTTTGTCACCAAAAAAGGTTCCTATACTTCATTCACGGTAGGAGTTTACCTATGAAAGGTCTTTTTTCCTACCAATATCCTACTATATAATAGATTTATGGTAGGGAAAAAGACCTTTCAGAGGTAAACTCCTACCGTGAACAAACATTAATACGTTTCCTTATTTGTTTTTTCTTCAGATGGCTGTATGGAAATGTATTTGGACAAAAACTGCACCAATTATATCACTCACATGTGTGACGGCACCATTATTTATAGGAGAATGATCCTAACAGGTAGCCAGTGCAAGTTGTAAGTACCAAGTACAGATAAGTTGGTTACATAATTAAATAGTACCTCAACGAAATCTCACACACTTTATCATGTAGTCTTTTCTACAGTTGTACAGTAGTTTGAAACAAAATGATCAAAAATTGGCTTTGTGCAAACTACCATTAAATTAATTTTTCTCCGAAATCCAAGCATACAGTTTTATTTATTACTAGCTGAGGACAACCCACTTCGATGGGTTTCATTTTGGTACATTTGTGCAGTTTTTTTCTGTATCTTATATAGAAGACGTGCATTAAAATATATTTTTGTATTATTCTTTTTCGGTGTACACAAACATCTTACATACTAAGTAGTTTCATCAAAATACATGTTTATACACTACCACTGAATTTAATCCTTCCTCTTCGGTTATTGCTGTTGCTCCAAATGATGTCATTTGGAAACATGCGTTGTAACGCCTAATTAAAAAAAAGAGTATTTTGATCTCGATGTTTCTCCATTCATACAGTCAAAAAATTCAGGCAGAGGCAAATTTAGTGATGGCAATCTAATTTTACCACTTTAACAGCATTCACTTAGCGTTCTCCTTTGAATTATTTTGCTTTACAGAAATTACATACTTAAACCACTCTCCCGATTACTACACTTAGATGTTCATTATAATCATTAGTTGAGTCATAATGAAACGCTTCATGTTCAAGACTGTAACTTCCTCGCCTCCTTTCACACACATCGTGTAAAGTTGTTTTTAATAATTGCGCCTCGACCTGCTCCCCTAAACGAAGGGTTACTCATTCTTTCTCTGTTTCGTTTATTTCTTTCATATACCTGTGCACTTGTTTCTCTTTCTCTACGCATTCGTTGTCTTATTCGATCTGTTTCCCTAGCATTTTCAAGTTGCTCTTCTCTCTGATTATCTCTGCTCCGTTGAGAATTTTATCGTAGCAATGCTAGGCTTGCTTCTCTTTCTTCTTCAGTTTCATTTCTCCACGCTATCTTTTGTTTTTGCGAATACGATTCGGGATCGCGAAAATTCTCTCTTGCACTTTGGCATTTTTTCTCTTTATATTTTCACTTTTCACATTTACTATTCACTTTTCACTTTCTACTTTTTAATTTTTCACTTTTTACTTTTTCTTTTATACGTACTCTTTCATTTATTAAAAGTCAACTGATGCATGCGTGTCACGATCCTTCCGGTCCAGTTCTCACTTTTCACACTTCACGACCACTTTCAACCACCATATCTCTCACACCACCACAGCCACCGACACGCAACCACCATAGTGCACGATGGGAGACTCAAGGCTACAACC
>CABFOW010000452.1:0-57844 GCA_902141385.1 Timema californicum | reverse complement strand
CTATTATTATTATTATTATTATTATTATTATTATTATTATTATTATTAGCACCGCGTCTTACTACCCGTTCGGGTTATACGCATTTATGCTAATGTGCATTGGTAGGGTGATTGTGAGATGAAATGAAGGACCTACAGTTTAACGTGGAATCCGAGCCACGGTGGAGACCTGGCATTCCTCACATTCACAAGATGTACTTTTCACTATTCACTTTTACCTTTCTACTTTTCAATTTTTCACTTTTAACTTTGCCCAGGTCGACCAGCATATCTCCCACACCATCACAGCCACCGACGCGCAACCACCGTAGTGCACGATGGTACACTCGAGGCTACTACCACATACAAACACCAGTGATCTGCGGTGGGTAGTTAGGGCTGCAAGGTGAAATATACGGACACACACGTCTATATATATATATATATATATACGTGTGTGTCCGTATATTATATATATATATATATATGAATGTATTAATTTTTTTATTTATTTTTTATTTTAATATTTAGCACTGCGTCTTACTACCCGTTCGGGTTATACGCTATGTATTAATTAAAAGTACGGCTTATACAACACCTTTAGTATAATCTTGGATCACCCTTGGTTTGATAACATTTTGAAAAATGGTTTACTTTAGATTTCAGAATATATTGTGTCGGCCTAATTAAATTCCAAAAATATTCAAGGATTTTTGTTGTTGTTAGTAGTGCAACTTGGTTCCGATGTGTCGGCTGGTGGTGATGGCTACAAATACATATCTGTTTAAGTAGTCAAACCGGTGTATATACTTCACATTTGTTAAATTAACCACATGGGTGACCATACATTATTTTGTCGTAGTCAAATAAATGTATAAATGGATATATGTCTGTTGAATTAGTCAAATGAGTGTGATAAATGTGTTTAAGAAAGTAAAATTATTGTAGTTATCTGTATTTTTAGGCAAATGGTTGTCTAAGCATTTATATTAAAACTGTCAAGTGGCGTAGATATATGTATGATGAAGTTACCAATTAGGTGTTGATGTATTATATATGTTGAGGTAATCAAATTATCAACAATGAATACGAATACGACAAAAATAATAAGTTGTACACAGAAATATTTTTCCAGAGCGTTAAGGCCTTTTCCGCATTTAATACGCTGGTGGAGTGTGGATGATGAAGTTACAACTTGGATACAATGCAACCGTATTTTCGTTTAGAGAAAGTGGGAATATATTTTGAAAAAAAAACACCATCAAACACGCAGCTGGGATTCCAGCCCCAACCTTCCTGTCACTAGAAAACAATACAATACAAACAATGAGCTTGGGGGTGACCTGGTGGTCTAGGGGTAAGGTGTCAGACTTCTATGCTGGCGTCCGGGGTTTAATCCTCGGTCCCGGCAAATATTTATTTGATTGCCAAACCCTTCCTTCACCTCTGACAAGACATCTTGTGAATGTGAGGTATACCAGGTCTCCACCGTGGTTCGGATTCCACGTTAAACTGTAGGTCCTTCATTTCATCTCACATTCATCCTACCATTGTACATTAGCGTAAGTGCGTATAACCCGAACAGGTAGTAAGACGCGGTGCTAATAATAATAATAATAATAATAATAATAATAATAATAATAATAATAATAATAATAATGAGCTTGACGTTTATTCTGCGCGCCCACCGAAGTGTGTTTGTCAGATTAAAGATTTACTTTATACGACTATAATGTGTATTTTGTTTAGGCCTACTTTATTCACTGTTAGCCTTTAGTTGTAAATTGCCGAAGAAAGCCATCTTAATATATTTTTAAAATGGGTCCAAACAGGAATTCAATTATTGGAAATTTAACTTGATGCGTAATTTTTCCACCAATTGATATATACAGGTATTTGCTGAGATTCGATACTTATTTTCTGTATTACTCTCTCAAGACTACACAGCCATGCTTTAAACAAGATAGCCCTCAATGATAGGAGAGCTCAGTTGATATATCTGTGGTACGTTAAGCCAAACGTCAGGGGTTCGAATCTTTGTGTGAGCACAGTTTTATAATGAAGTGTATTATTTCAGCTCAACATAGGTTTTATTAATGGTTTGTATTATATAATAAATAACGCGTTTAAGCTATTTTTGTTGTTGACAGTTTGCACCATCGATAAAAGAGATATTTTTAGAGAGCAATGTATCTTGGAACATCAGTACAGTACACTGTGAGAGTTGTTTTTTCAAAGTCATCGGGCAAAGTCAGTATTTTTACCGGTAATGAGAGTGATCCGTGGATGCCGCTTCACCTCAGGTAATTAATGGCTCATAATGATCTATGGCTAGCTCCTCAATGTAAGAAGGATCTAAGTAGAATATTTCAAGGAGTAATCATCAAAGTTTTACTGTGCGAAACAGAGATAAATACATTACAGTGTATATATATATATATATATATATATATATATATATATATATATTGTTTTAAAAAGGCCAATCCAATACTTAAGAGTACTATTACATATTTAATTTAAATACAATCTAGCTATCGTATCTGTCCTGTAATTAAGTTTAGAAAGCTTATATCACCTTGACTCTCTTAATTAATTTGTTGTAATTTGTATTAATTTATCTTATTTTATAAAAATACTCATGTATATTTAAAAACTTTGTGTAATAATTTCTTCGTTTTTCTAAGCCTACAGTGAAGTTTTTGCTGTGTTGACATGTTTTTTATTCTTGTTTTATACTTAATCTTATTATTGTGTTAAAACTCATATTTTTGACTAAGCCTATTTATATTTTAATAGAGGGTGAACAAATTGAAAAAATAAAATAAAACAAACATATATTTACTGCTACTGCTATAAGCCTAACTCTTCAAAAATTACGGAAATCTAATGTTCTACTTTACAGAGTGCACTTTAAATTTTCTTAATGAAAATGTTAGTATACACTGGCAAGATTACTGTCTCAAGTTAGCTAGGTTCAATCAGGGTTACATAACCACATGCGTAATAAAGTTATTATTATTATTATTATTATTAGCACCACGTCTTACTACCCGTTCGGGTTATACGCACTTACGCTAATATGTAATGGTAGGGTGATTGTGAGACTAAATGAAGGACCTACAGTTTAACGTGGAATCCGAACCACGGTGGAGGCCTGGCATTCCCCACATTCACAAGATATATTGTCAGAGGTGAAGGAAGGGTTTGGTAATCAGATAAATCTGTGCCGGGACCGAGTATTGAACCCCGGCCGCCAGCATAGAAGTCTGACACCTTACCCCTAGACCACCAGGTCACCGTACTAAAGTTAATACATATACGGCACCATCTTAAGATCGGTCTCCATCAACGGTTACGTGTTTCAATTCCTGCTAATGCCTAAATCATCTGACCTTTTGACATGAATTCGTCTTATTCCACAGAAAATGGCATTTTTGGTGTTAGGGTTGGGCTTGTTTTGGGTATTTTATAAAACTAAGGTGGGAGTGTAGGAGACGCGATAAAAGGTTTTTTTGTTATGACAACTTTTTATCGTCATTTAAAAAAGTTTTTCATTTAATGTCGCTATGTTCATGATAGCTGTTATTATTACCATGTTAAGAAAATAAAAATGCTATGTTTCTACTGGAATATCGTAATGGTTTGTTTATTTTGGCAAAAAAAAAAGAGTGTGGTCTTAAAAATTGTAGACATATTTTCTCACGTCCTCTACACTCCCGCCTTAAGTTAGTTGTACATCTTATGCTATATTTAGAAAGTTCAATAAAATAATTATTTTAATACCTTACTGCCCGGTGCTACAATGACGACATAAAATAAGACTATTGAAATTAAAGGAAATATAGTAACAATCATCTGGAGACATTATGAGGTAAAGTCACAATGTGAGAAATCTCCCCTGGTGCCACCAGCTGGGATTGTAATCAAATTCTAACCCCCTGGACCATAGCTAAGTATACCAGTCGAAAACGTTGCTACAACACTATTTCCGAAAATTTCTGTACTGTCATGGTCGCTCTAGTATTTCCTGTGGTGACATAGCATATCCCCTTCCCGTCCTATCAACAGGTCAGCGAAGTCAAGCAGGTGTTGTAATCATGTCTCCAGATTTAAACCCTCACTTCCGACACACGCACAGTCACGGGCGCATGCGCACCGCACACAGGGAGTGTTTCCTTGCCGCTGCTACAGTTCTGGTGATTAACCGCCACTTCCGAGTCTTCCGGTTACTTTTGTTTATAGACATTTGGTGGTTGAGGCGTGAATCGATATCGAACTTGCCGTAGAGTTTGATCGGACGAATAGAGCGTTTATCTCCGACTATGATGGGAGGGGGGTGACCTGGTGGTCTAGAGGTAAGGTGTCGGACTTTTGTGCTGGAGTCCGGGGTTCAATCCTCGGTCATGGCACAGATTTATCTGATTGCCAAACCCTTCCTTCACCTCTGACAAGATGTGTATTAATCACAACTTGTGAATGTGGGGAATGCCAGGCCTCCACCGTGGTTCGGATTCCACGTTAAACTGTAAGTCCTCCATTCCATCTCACAATCACCCTACCAATACACATTAGCCTAACTGCGTATAAAGCAAACGGGTAGTAAGACGCATTGCTAATAATAATAATAATAATAATAATAACAATGGGAGGGGTTTAAATACTTATCTACATCTACACTAATATTATAAAGAGGAAAGATTTGATTTTCTGTTTGTTTGTTTTTTGTTTGTAATGGATAAACTCAAAAACTACTGGATCGATTTTAAAAACTCTTTCACCAATATAAAGCTACATTATCAGCGAGTAGCATAGGCTATATTTTATTTTGAAAAATTAAATTTATTCCTCATCTTTATTCCTTGATCTCCCCGTCATCGGCAGTCCAGTCTACTGCAAGAGCGTTGTGTTTGACCACGCAACCACTGAAGTGGGTGTGATGGGTAGCTAGTTCAATATATTACGATTGATTTTTATCAAATTAAATTTTAACATCCCTCCTTCAGTCAACTATCGATGAAATTTCTAAGAATTTAATCTAGGTCGTACTGTACGATGTAGCTAACGTTAAACTAGATGGTTTATACTGAACTGAAGTATGCTGGTAATTTATTGTATTCATTTCCAATTAATATTCTACTATGAAGTGCCCAAATCACCGGTTTAGAATTCCTTCTAGTTGTGTTGACAGTGACCAATGCATCTGTTTACAATTATTTCTTCTAATTGAATCGACGATGGTCTATCTGTTTACAATTGCTTCTAGTTGAGTTGACGGTTCCCATTACACCTGTTTGTAATTTTTTCTAGTTGAATTAGGGGGTGATATACCTGTTTGCAACTTCCTCTAGTTAATTTAAGGTGACCAACAAACCTTTTTGAAACTCATTCTAGATGAGCCCCGATGATTTACTTATTTACAATTTTTTCTAGTTGAATTAACTGTGATTTACGTGTTTACAACTCGCTCTAGTTAAGTTGACGGTGCCTAATCCACTAAACTTTCACATAAAAAGTACCCAAATCACAACAATCTGTTTTTTTAGTGACTGGGTGGTTGGGGCAGTATTCCCAACTGGGCGTACCGAAGTGTGTTTTCTAAATTGTTTTCTCACTTTAAATCCCAGAAAATTAGGGCACATTCCATTTCTATTAAATTTTTTTATTCATCCCTAGAATATTAGTATAGTTTAATACGAATGTACTATCTGGGTATTAGGTCAATGGGAGAGGGGAGGAACCAGTTACTAATTACCTCTAAGCATCCGGCCAGGATTTGTATAGCTATTTGGCATTGGGTATAAGGCACCAAGATTAAGACGTGCTAACAACTCAGATAAAAATGTAAGTGGGTGACCTGGTGATCTAGGGGTAAGGTGTCAGACTTCTGTACTGGCGGCCGGGGTTCAATCCTCGGTACCGGCACAGATTTATCTAGTTACCAAACCCTTCCTTCACCTCTGACAAGTCGTGTATTAATCACAACTTGTGAATTTGGGGAATGCCAGGCCACCACCGTGGTTCGGATTCCACGTTAAACTGTAGGTCCTCCATTCCATCTCACAATCATCCTCCCATTACACATTAGCGTAAGTGCGTATAGCCCGAACGGGTAGTAAGAAGTGGTCCTAATAATAATAATAAAATGTAAGTGATATATGAGATTCAACTGTTTTAATGTAGGATTACAGTCCAATTTTCGTATTATGGGCCTTATCTGACAGTTATAAAAGTTACTAGATCTAATTTCAAGTATCTATTATTCAGGTCATGTTATATACAGTTGTCACTTTTGATAATTCATACTTACAATATCTATTAAAAAAACTAATAATATAGCAAAATGTTGTCATTGTTGACCGCAAAAAAATGTGTTAACTTATTTTCTGAAAGTATTTTCCTACCAAAATCTTACTATACGCTATCGCTTAGAACTTAGGTGCTTAAAATGACACAACAATACACAGAAATAAACATTAGAGTTTCAACCAGCCAAGAGAGCGTCAGAGAACTTAGCTCAGTCGTTAGCGTGTCTGTCTTCTGAGCCAAGAGTCCCGGGTTCGATATGTACCATGGCAGAAAAAAAGGAACATCGGTGAAGTGTGGTTTCCCCCCATTCACAGTGATCAATTAATGCTGGGAGACTGGATGTTTCCTCTGTTTTAAATTTAATTTAGTTTATAGCTAGTGTACTGATATACTCAGTCGGTTCAGATAGTGCAAGTTAAAGACCACAAATTAATTATTAAAACCGGCCAAGACGAAATAATGAAACGGTGCTTTTGTCCCAACACATTGAGCAGGTGCCAATATGTTCCAGTCGACTGGCGCAAGCAACAGCTCGCGTGATTTGACGTCCATCGCGCCCAGCAGCTTCCCACCCCCGTTGTGAAAAATCGTGAGAACCAAAACAATATTCACATAATGTCACTCTCATTATTCAGAGGAAGTCCTTTCAAGCCAGGAAATCAGTGCATAGGAAAATATAACAATACCGCTAACGATAGTGTTCGTTCTGGAGCGCACAGATTATTGCACCTGACGTTTGCGTTTATCTCTCAATCCCAACCTTTTGTTTTCTCAACTTCCGAACATCTGCTCGACAAATAAACCACGTTTGAGTAGATTTTGCTTTTATTCTCCGTGAAATGTTACATTTCCTTATGATGGATTCTTTTTTGTTGGTTGACAAGTTAATACCATCGTATCCGGGACCGTAAAGTTCGACATACGTTATATTTAGAGAATTATTCTTTTTTAGACGAGAATAGCTTTGTTTTAGCACCGCGTCTTACTACCCGTTCGGGTTATACCCCTATGTACTAATTACACCAATGTGTCAGGAATTAATAAGATTAAATTTAAAGAAAGTGCACCCCCATTTGCTTGGAGGAAGAGTGGAAAGCAATTTAGGAAAACCATACTTATTGCACCCAGCCGGGGTTGAATGACCGATCTCCCCGTCTTCAGCAGTCTAGTCTATAACGAGAGTAACGCGTTAGACCATGCTGCCACTGAAGCGGGTGTGAAAATATTTAAACTCACTCAAATCACATCTCTAAAGGTGTTCATTCAGCTAGGATGCTTGTCAAAGAAAACATCCAAATGCTGTTATTATATCACCGCGTCTTATTACCTATTCAGACTATACGATAATTACTCTAATGGGGTAAGGATGAGGAATAAAGCATTTAGAAGTAATTTAGCTACATTTGCATTGAGTGAGAGTGGAAAACCATTTGGAAGAAACCACTTTCATTACACCCTACCGGGATTCAAACCCTGATCTCCCTGTCATCAGCAGACCAGTCTAAAGGTTGGTTGGTACACACAGAAAGCTAAGCTAGATTTGTCCTGCTTGCTCTTTAGAAAAATAGCGGACCATATATTTAAATGTACTGGTTGACATAAAAAGCTAAGGTAAGCTATGCCTTGCCACGCCACGCTATGTTTTTTCCGATTGCTGGCCGGGCAATTTTTCCATCTCCCATTTTGAGTTATACGTTGAGCATGCGCATAACGCAACTTGGGCTCCGTGTTGAACAGACGCAATGCTGGTTTGGTGAAAATAACTAAAGAAGTGTTGAAGTTTTGTTTTCAGTTTGTTTCGCGTGTATTTAAATAATATAATATTTAGGTTTTATATTTAATAAATGTCTTTATTTTAAAATGAAAGCGTTAATTGAACAAGTCAAACCTCCACCTCATACATTTTCTTCACCTTCCAAAACAACTGCTAACAGCAGCATATTTTCTTCCTCAGTACTATCATCTGAAGTAAAACAATACATTTTGGAGAACGCCATCATAGCTAAACTTCTTCACTGGACCAGACCAGAAAGAAACAACACTGAACTCGGGAGTGAAAAGAGGGACTATGGCTTAGCTTAGCTTAGCAATGAGTGTGAAACCAAATTGACAGTCTTAGCAGAGGACAGCACAGCACAACATAGCACACACAATGGTGACGCCTTAGACTATTTGACCACTGATGCTGGTTCAGTCAATACTTCATGCAAATGATTCCTTGAAAGTAACCGTGTGAGAATGGAACCGTCACCATTGGATGGAATATTCCATTATTAAGTTTGGCACATCCACTCTTCCTATCCCTCCATCCCCCTCTGCTCCCCACCGCTCATTTCCCTGCCAAAAGTTTGACACTTGGATGCCAAATAGTCTTCGTCTGGAGTCTTATTGGAAAATATACTACTCCAAAATCTATTTGGAGTAGTCTCCTTCAGAACATTTTGAGACGTTGATGCCCTTTAAATATATCTGGAACAGTCCTCACCTGATTTAAAAAAAAGATTAAATGGTGCTAGAAATTATTGGAAGTTTGTTTGTTACATCATATTCTAAAATATAGGAGAGGGCTAATTTATGAGTGGGAAAAATTAATTTTTATGGAAAAGTTCCCCCCCATCACCATCACTTATGCTTTTATTTAAGAGATGTTCAATGTACACTTTTGGACCTGGGGTGGAGATGGGTGGCGCTATTAAAAGTATTTAGTCCCTCCCATTAATCTATATAAAAATGAACTCCAGATAGTTTAAAAAAATATTATTAGTAATTTAGCATTGTTGGTGCCCAAACCACCACCCCTTCTTCTCCCTAAATCCTTGGCTTGGCTTCAGTTAAATCTATTCGTCTTCTCTCCGCGCAGTTGTGGGAGTATTTTCTTAATTTCGTATTTATTTATGTATCACCGAGTTTTGCTACATGTTCAGGCTATACGCCTATGTAATAATTACTTTAATATTTGAGGAATAGGAAGGTTGAATTTTAGGGAAAGTATACCCGAATTTGCGTCGAGAAATACTAGAAAACAATTTAGGGAAAATCATCCTCAGTACACACGACCAGGATTCTAAGCCCAATCTCCCCATAATCGGCAGTCTAGTCTATGGTGAGAGTGACGCATTAGATCTGGGATGGCGAGACTTTCCGACCAGAGTGCCACTTGAGGGGCTCGCTTCATTTTGAACTTGTTTAGTGTGCCACCTCATATTTGCGTTTTTTAATGCAAATTTAAAAATAAAAAATTAATGAACATTATGAGATGTAATGAATTACTCAAATCAAATTGTAAATATGTTAGTAGTGCTTAAATTTAAAGAAGTAAACTACATTAAATTGTATAAGTAAGTGTCTTAAAAAATAATAATTTCAATAACTTAAAGTAAAAGCATTAAAAGTTAATGCTTAAGGGAAAAAATACAATTAATGTGTGTCTATACTATGTTAAAATTAAAAATTAAAATCTTTTCCACGTCAGTTTGAAAAATGTTGTTGCATTTGGCTAGTCAAGATATCTATGATCCATTCATAACTTGTCTTCAACAACACACGAGATTTACAGTAGCCCTATGGCTTCTTTGGTGCTGAATGACAGCTGACGTTTTTGAAAAGTTATCAGACCAAATTATGTATCCCTACGCCGAACTATATGATCTGCAATAACATGTGTTTAGCAGCTGTGACTTCTGACGGTCAAAATTTAGGTATATACCTAAATGTTGACTGTCAGAAGTCAGCTGTGTCAGTCAGCACCAAATAACCCATTGGTCTACTGTACTCAGGCACGAGCAGTGACGATTTTATAGCAATTTTCACAAAGTTCATTGAGACATGACAATGAATATCATGGCCGTCTACAAATATTATTGACTTTAAAAAATTATACCGGGTTGGGAAAGGTTTTATTTTAGGACCATATTTGTTTTTCAGGTTGATGTACCACACAAATCATGTTTGCGTGTCACCTAGTAGGACTGTGTCGTAGTTTTGCCATCCCTGCATTAGACCATGCGGCCACCGAAGCAGTCTATTATTCTCTAATGAATATCCTAATCATCCCTACTACTACCACTTGATATAAGTATTTTCTAACCCTTGAGTCTAACGTACCACTTAAATAAGCTAATTCACAGACGCTAATATATCATTAGAATTTAGTTTATCTCTCTCTAGTTGTTGGCATGTGTGCAATCCCCCAGGCCTTCTCATTGCAAGTACAGATCGACAGTTGCATGGTATTCCTCTCGGTGAGCAATGAACCGTGAAATCGCTTCATAAATTCCAACAAACACGGAGACATGATATTATGGATGACATGTGCAATACACGCCAGGGAAGTGAGGCAATGTTACATGCAAAAAGCTATGGTTTTTTTATCATTTACATTTACTGAGCTTAGGAAAAATAGTTCTTGAATAATGCTGTCAAGTGATATAAATGGACAGTTGGTCATTATATTTGACGTAATATAGGAATTGTTTAGAGCCGTACCCAAGAGGTATGATGATGGCAGGGTTGGATTTAAGGGGGAGCCGGGGGATGGGACGGTCACCGATCGTCCCCGGGCACCTCCAAGCCCGCACAAGAAAGAAAATAAAAACTTTAACATGTTTGCTGCAAATAAAACTAGGAATGTCTGTGTACAGATATCGTTTTTAATTAGTTATTTAACTTATGTAACCTACTTTTTTTTACTTTGTTACCATTAAATTTGTGTAAAATCTTCAGAAACGATATGATATAACTTACATGGGTTTATGGGGGTCCCTACACTATATGCCACCCCGAGGCCCCCACATACGTAAATCCGGCACTTTGTTGTGGGATGTTTTGGTTGTTTAAGCCCCTACTGCGAAATTAGTAATATTCGGATTCGATTAGAAATTTCGAATCTTAAAATTGGAAGACTCAGATTTGATTAAAAATTTCAAATTTAAATAAATCCTAGATTCGGATTGAATTAACTTAAATTAAAATTTGAAATTAATGATAATTACTTAACAAATTAATATAATCATATAGTAAACAGGTTGCGTGGTAGAGTGAATAGAGAAATTAGTTTGGGTTCTAAGTCGTAAAGGAATCACGTGGCGGATAGTTGTTTGTGACAGTGAAGGTCTTGTGGTTTTTTAATTAGTTAGGCTGACCTTTCAGTATATATTAATAAACCCTTTACTCTATGATTAAAAAGGTGGTGTGATCTTTATTTGAATTTTCAACTTTTGAGATTGATGCTATTGATATATTTTTTTCAAAAACCCTCAATGTATCTACAAATGTTTACCAATATTTGTTGAAATATGTTATTATTGTATTGGTTTCAGAAATGTTATAAGGTAAAATATTCAACACAGATTTGATTTGATACATTATCATAGTAAGCCTAAATGAAATCTATTCATATTTGAAACTTATAAATAAAATATTATATTCAATTTTCTTAAGCATGAGATTCAACTAGGATTCGATACGGATATGACTAGAAATTTTTGTTTAGGCATGATATTAAATTTTGACGCGACTTGAAACTTTTCGGAGGCATGAGATTCGATTCGGATTCGATTTTAATCAGTTAGCCATGATTCAGGTTCAACCATTTGAAATTGAAAGTTATGAATTCGCACAGGCTTAAAAATAGCACTAACAAAATAGTCGAAATGTTATTAATTTTGGTCACAAATAATAAGTTTGTATTTTCTAAAAGGATCTATATGCAATTATTTTTTAAAAATTAAACGACAAACCCCAGCCAAGTTTAACTTAATAAGTTATTCTGCCACTTGTGGGAGTCACATACAAAGGACCATATATAAGCCTCTAGTTGAGCTCTGGAGGTCATACACTTCCCCATTTGACCTAAAAATCTTGGTATTCGTATACCGCGAGATTAGTTGTCTCCTGAGGCTAGACTATAGATACGTCCCCAAATCACCCGCAGTTTCAATCCCCAAAAGAACAAATCTTAACACGTTACATATTCTTTCAAACTAAACTTTAATCATCCACTCTTTTTGCAAAAATATATTGGGTGTGGTCAAGATCATTAAGCAGTATTCATTAATTTATAGGAATTGGATTTATTTGGATCCTCTTAAGGACAGGATTTAGATTTTAGAATTCCCTATAAATGCACTCATTGGTGGTAATCGTCCCAATACAGTCAATAATTAATTTATCATAATATGATATTGCTGAAAATACATATAAACATGTAATATCCATTTTCATATAGTTGCTTTTTTTTATGAATGCTTAGTTTATTTTAATTTAAGTTTCACATTAATGTTCAATGTCATCTATCTCTTTAATACGAAAGTGAATATTCTTGTCAAACAAAATGTTGACCTATCGTATTTGTAATTAAACAAATGAGAACTTTAATAAAAAAGGTGTTGACCTGAAGATGTGCAACCGCTATTAAAATTACACACACAAAAAATCCACACGTCATAAAGGTTGCCCCCTCCAGCCCCCTCACTGAAACCTCAGATGCATCTCCGAAACCACAGAGACATGGGGCCCATATTCGGGTTTAATCTCTTATAAAAAAACTCAACCTCCTTTGGTCCCCCTCACCCAGACACATCTATGGAAAATATCCCCCACTCCTTTCCAGCCCTCTTCCCCCCTAAACGCATCTCCGGAACGCCTTTTTAAAACTAACATATGGGTATCTTTGGGTTGTATTCATTTTATATAAATATTTATTTCCTTTAGTTTAGACAACGTATTTATTCAAGAAAATAATATATTTTGTATATGTTTACTTAAGTTTTGACCAATTTTCTTACTGGTTTGCTAATATTAATAGCTGTAAGACTATTACATTACATTTTAAACTTTCTTTGTATTGTATATTGAACGTGCCAATATATTTTTTATGTTTCTTTAAGGCGGCCATATACCGGAGTATTGAGACACCTAGCAGAAGTCCTTAAATTCCACTTTATTTAAGAAGTGGCTTGTTATTTAAAAACATGGATCCCATCGAAATGGAGGGGAACAATATCAACATGTATTATATAATTTAAAAATCTTACATTTTAAATTCTATATAAAAATGGAATTAGCTTGTTTATAACGACTTTTTGCGCTAAACTTCTTATTTTATAGATTAAAGCAAGTGGTTGGAAACATAAATCAAACAAAATAAAGCTATTTTTGACAGGGTCACAAAAGAGAATTCTAAGGTATTTGAGGGTAATTTGAGTGGTTTTGATGCTTCTTAACGGCTATTCTTATGATAAATACCCAAATGTGAGGATATTTGCATTCGTGTGGTTGTTAAAAATATCATCGTTGTTTAAAACAGAATTTTTATTAGAACACTAGATCACCACTCTTTAACAGAAGAAATTTACATTACTTTAAGTATTTCAGAGAAGGCGTGTACAAATTATGGATCGTGGTGCTGTGGATACTTGTCATTATCTTTGAGTTATGTTAAGCCGTTAAATTTATAATTTAATATGCAGAATTTAAATTGGAAAGGTTTGTCCACTTACTGCAATGTTCAAGTTTTATTAGTACACAACTGTAAATGTGTTGATCCCATCACGTATCTGCAAACCAAATGAGAGGAAAGAACTTATTTATATAAGTGGTAGATCTTCAGAAATTAGTTCCAGTTTGGTTTTTACTTATCGTATGGATGCCCTCAATAAGTTCAACTGAAATTGGTTTTTGCTGGAAGTGCATTACAACGACCACGTATAAATCTATTTTTAGTTCCACTGTAAATACTACTCATTAGTTGAAGCATCCATTACATGATTGTCCAAATGCATGAAGGGTATAACACTGAAAATCGTGTCTTAAATGGACTTTAGACTATGTTTTAGATGCTTTATGTGCATGGTGCGTCTATTTAATATACATGTGGCACACCACATGCGTCCAATCAAATATTTTAATTAGGAATTGGATAGATTAAATTATATTAATTTAAGCTTGGAATTAATATAATTTTAGTATTATTATGATATAATTACATTAATAGTAAAAATGTACTTAGGCTCTTGTGACCTGAAATAAACTACTTGGTAATATAGGCTGAGCCCTTTGGCTACTTTTAGATGAGATATTGTTTTTCTTACCTTGCTTTAAGATTTTATTTTTATAAACTGTTAATTTAAATCCATCAACCTCCAGCATTTGTTACATACAGCCTAGTTATGATATGATAAATTCCCAATCAAAAAACTTAGTTTTGAGTTGTTCATTGTCCCTCCCTAACCCCCGTGTATAAAAGTAAACTTCATAAAATGTATTTCAAATAATTAGATAACACGCTTCGGTGGCCTCATGATGCACGAATCTCTCAAACTATCGATGAAGGGGTGATCGAGGTTCGATCCCAGTTGGGTGTATTGAGAGTGATTTTTACTAAATGGTTTTGCACTCTACCTCCATGTAAATTCTGGCACAATTCTTCTAAATGTATCCTTCATAATCTTTAAAACCATTAACGTAATTAGTATATAAGCGTATAATTCGAATGGGTAGTAAGACGTAATGCTAATGATCTGGATTTATTATTGTGCTATGTTTTAATGAATAAGAGCTAGATCTGCTTAGTTCATAGTAAAACATTAAGCAATATATAACCTATTACCAAAATAAGATTTGGCATGGTCACTAGTCGTTTTCATTATTTCAAATTTGAAAAATACTGCTTAACCTTCAGTAATGTTTCAATTAATGTAGTTGTATTTAAAGTTTCTATTATTATGTCTAGCAATTTTAATAATAACGTCCTCCTCTTAGGAGTGGTGATTGTAATGATAGCTTAGAATAAATGCACCTGCATTGACGTGGTGAGAGAATGAGGAAAATGTATGTGAAAATCATTCCTTATTCAAACTCCAACCATAACCCTAAAGGTGACCAAGTTCGATTTAAGTCTAGTGCCTTAAACCACTGTGGGTTTTATTTATTTGCTAGGTATTTCAGAAAAAGTTTAACAATTGTGTGTATGTAAGTTATATGTTTTAATATTGAAACGATTATTCAAACCATTTAATAAAAAATATGAAGTGAAGCGTCAGTAAACCAAAATTATAAGTCATCCTGTATCGTCGAGGGGGGAAAATAAACGCTATTTATTCGGGCGTTATTGTGTTGCTGAGGTCAGGTGTATAATGCAGGTAATCATTCATGAGGGCTCTGGTGTCGGATTTGTAAATTAACAGGCGAGATGGAAAGAGAAGAGAAAATGAAGAAATAAATTAACTCGAGTTAAGACTATACAGTCAGTACATCACGGATATTAGCTTCAATAATCGATTTCATAAAGGACGATTTAAAAAAAAAAAGTACTCCATCCGATTTTTTTTATTGCTTCTGGTAATAGGAAATTTGGAATGATTGATGCAACTTTTTTCCTCGGGAGATTTGGTAACCTCAGCATCAGCTACATTCCATCCAGCTAATTCTCCCCAAACTTCATTATTAAATGTACTTTGGAGCCATATCATACAAAAGCTAATTTATTTGAAAGTTATTTTATACTTATAGACTATCTCAGTCCCACTCATTTTTCACCAAAAACAAAATGTATTTTGGTTTCTAAAAAGCATATAGCTGGTTACTCAACTTAATCAGGCTCCAAAAAAGTTAACAATAAAGAAACAAGGTACCGTACATGCTTGTATACATACATAACCTACATACATGTGTAAATACACACATTATTCTTACATACATACATATGTATGTAAATACATACGTACAGTACACAGTTGAAAATATAAATATATACATGCCATTGCTGTATTTAAATACATAAGTTTATTTGAACGAATTAAAGTAAACTTATTGGAATAAGTTGTGTTATGTAAGATGTTTAGGAAAAAGCTGTGCCAATAAATTCAAATAGCATATTTCAGGTTTTGAAATGTATTT
Source organism: Timema californicum (assembly GCA_902141385.1). NCBI lineage: Eukaryota > Metazoa > Arthropoda > Insecta > Phasmatodea > Timematidae > Timema > Timema californicum. Next base: position 41,659 of record CABFOW010000452.1, on the reverse strand, counting down.
TAATACATTAAATTCTTAAATTATCTATATGTGTTCCTCTTTATAGAGCAAATTATCAACTAAATCCTTTTTTTTAATTAGCCATGACTTATCCGTACTAGAGTACAATACACTGTCATATGAATATATTTAAATTGACCATGACGGCATGACAAAGGAATCGAAGCTACTGATTTTTATCCCCATTACTAGAAGTATTTTACACTGCATTTATATTTTTATGAATATCCTATTCGTCGTAGCACATTAACTTTAGTTCAAAGGTCAGTAATATCAAATTTCACTTGCAATATGCATTATGGGAGAAATATTGTCCCCTCAGCTGTTAATAACTATGGTAATACTTACATACAGTGTATCAGAGGGGCATGTGTTATGTTACATGAACAGATAATTTAGTAAAATCATACATAAAAAATAAGTACTTGTGTTTAATGGCTCTGGAATAATATTGAATTTTTAATCACTAAATATTAAATTTGTCCACCAGTGGCGCACCCAAAAATTTAGTTTAGACCCTATTATAATGTAGTGAAACTTTTATTTCAGTGTTTTATTTCCTAATTGGGAGTTTTAGGGTGTTTGAGTACCAAATCGTAAACCTGTTATTAAAATGTATCCTATGTATTTGACATTTTTTTAATGCTCTATATCAGTGGTATTCAACCATTTTTGTTCACGTACTCTCAGATATAGTTTATTTTCAAATGTATACCCCCAAAGTTATTGGTGCATCATGCATGTTATACATAGACTATAATAGACATCTAGTAAATAAAATAAATTGTATTTAAAAATATGTATTAAATGATAAACTATATATGAGAAATATACATAGATATACTATATGTGTGTGTATGTATTGATATATTTTTAAAATCTTATGTACCCCCTAATATAGATTCGCGTAGCCCTGGGGGTCCAAGTAATCCGGGTTGAAAACTCGTAGCAACTGTTTCAACCTCCCACCCCCACCCCTCCCCCTTACCTTCGGGATGTGCCTCTAACTACCACAATGTTACATAAAACTGAATGTATTGTGGTTTATTCATCTCCAACTGCTTCATATAATATAATCTTACATAAACAGGGTTGTTATTCTGCCTCCAAATGCTCCATATGATATAATCTTATATAAACAGGGTAGTTATTCTGCCTCCAAATGCTACACATCACATAATCTTACATACAGGGTTGTTACTCTGTCACCAAGTGCTCGATATAATATAATCTTACATAAACAGGGTTGTTACTCTGCCTCCAAATGCTCCATATGATATAATCTTACATAAACAGGGTAGTTATTCTGCCTCCAAATGCTACACATCACATAATCCTACTTACAGGGTTGTTACTCTGTCTCCAAGTGTTCCATATAATATAATCTTACATACAGGGTTGTTACTCTGTCACCAAGTGTTCCATATGATATTATCTTATAAAAACAGGGTTGTTACTCTGTCTCCAAGTGTTCCATATAATATAATCTTACATAAACAGGGTTGTTACTCTGTCACCAAGTGTTCCATATGATATTATCTTATAAAAACAGGGTTGTTACTCTGTCTCCAAGTGTTCCATATAATATAATCTTACATAAACAGGGTTGTTACTCTGTCACCAAGTGTTCCATATGATATTATCTTATAAAAACAGGGTTGTTACTCTGTCTCCGAGTGTTCCATATCATATACTCTTACATAAACAGGGTTGTTACTCTGTCACCAAGTGCTCGATATAATATAATCTTACATAAACAGGGTTCAAGTGTTCCATATCATATAATCTTACATAAACAGGGCTGTTACTCTGTCTCCAAGTGTTCCATATAATATAATCTTACATACAGGGTTGTAACTCTGTCTCCAAGTGTTCCATATAATATAATCTTACATACAGGGTTGTTACTCTGTCTCCAAGTGTTCCATATAATATAATCTTACATACAGGGTTGTTATACTGTCTCCAAGTGTTCCATATCATATAATCTTACATAAACAGGGCTGTTACTCTGTCTCCAAGTGTTCCATATGATATTATCTTATAAAAACAAGGTTGTTACTCTGTCTCCAAGTGTTCCATATGATATTATCTTATAAAAACAAGGTTGTCACTCTGTCTCCAAGTGTTCCATATGATATTATCTTATAAAAACAAGGTTGTTACTCTGTCTCCAAGTGTTCCATAAGATATTATCTTATAAAAACAAGGTTGTTACTCTGTCTCCAAGTGTTCCATATGATATTATCTTATAAAAACAGGGTTGTTACTCTGTCTCCAAGTGTTCCATATCATATAATCTTACATAAACAGGGTTGTTACTCTGCCTCCAAATGTTACACATCACATAATCTTACATACAGGGTTGTTACTCTGTCTCCAAGTGTTCCATATAATATTATCTTACATAAACAGGGTTGTTACTCTGCCTCCAAATGCTCCATATGATATTATCTTATATAAACAGAGTTGTTATTCTGCCTCCAAATGCTACACATAACATAATCTTACATACAGGGTTGTTACTCTGTCACCAAGTGCTCCATATGATATAATCTTACATAAACAGGGTTGTTACTCTGTCACCAAGTGCTCCATATTATATAATCTTACATACAGGGTTGTTACTCTGTCACCAAGTGCTCCATATTATATAATCTTACATAAACAGGGTTGCTACTCTGTCACCAAGTGCTCCATATCATATAATCTTACATAAACAAGGTTGTTACTCTGTCACCAAGTGCTCCATATTATATAATCTTACATAAACAGGGTTGTTACTCTGTCACCAAGTGCTTCATATCATATAATCTTACATAAACAGGGATGTTACTCTGTCACCAAGTGCTCCATATCATATAATCTTACATAAAGAGGGCTGTTACTGTCTCCAAGTGCTCCATCTCATATAATCTTACACAAACTTGAATGGAGGGCTGTTACTATGTCTCCAAGTTCTCTATCTGCAATCATCTGTGACCCCTCCGTATTGCAGACGTGAAGTCTCGTAAGTTTCCCAATAACCTCTGTTAAATGTCACGGAATAGCTCACATAGTTGTGATGTTGAATCACTCGAGCCGATGTTTTCACGGGACCACAAGAATGTCGGAGGGTTGGTTTGCCGACCCGCTCCATCAATGTCAACCCTCTGAACCACCCCCTAACACCCCAACATACACTAACACAAGTCTCACTGCCACGGTGGGTTATATATATATATATATATCTCTTTTTCACTGATCGAGTAACTAATCTATTTTTAAGAAAGGATATCAGTGAAGCAAGGTAAAAGTTTTTAGTTTTTTTTTGCCATCTTCTATAAGAAAACGTTTTCTACAGAAGTAATCCAAAAGGAAGTCAGGGTTTGACTCAAGTTTATCTGCGCTCTTTAAGATGATATAAAGAAAACTTCCCCGCTGATTCATAAGAGTGCTGCAAAGGCGGATGGTTGAGCCGATAAAAAATCAATACAAGCTATCAAAATTGATGAGATGGACCCGTGCCAGTGGACACACGGTCTAAATGTCCACATTATTTAGTATAGCCTACCGGTGATAGAGAAGTCAGGGTTCAAATCCCAGATGGGTTGGAGGAGGTTTTATTTTCCTTAACGGGTTCCCCACTCTCCCTTCACACAAATTATGGTATATTTATTCTAAACTATACCTTACTCATCACTAACAAATTAGAATAATTAATGAATATGTGTATAACTAGAGCAGGTAATGACTTTTGTACTACCGTTAAGATTAAATGGCTACACTATATTATAATTACTTTAATACGGTAAAGATGAGGAAGTAAGCATTTTAGACGTAATATACCGACATTTGCGTGGAAGTAGAGTGGGAAACAATTTAGGGGGGAAAAACACCCTCAGTAGACCCGACTGTAATTCGAGGCCAAAATCTCCGTCATCAGCAAGTCAGCCTAACACGAGCTACCTTAGGGCCTAGACTATTCGGCCACTGAGCTGGGTGGGCTTACTGTTATCAATTCCATCGTTTTCTAATGGAGTCTCTACAATGTGACACCTGTTCTGATCTGTATTACTTACCACTGTCATGCTCTCTATTTGTGGGGTCTAAGGTATAAGGCATTCACGAGCTAAGTTTACCTGAATGACAGCTCGAAATGTTACTAGAAGTAATCCCTAATATATCACTACGCCAACAGCTGACATCTATCACCTTGGATGACTGTAATGAAAACAGATGGTAATATATTAATGTGATAGTTAACCACAATGATTTAGGCCAATATTATTTATATATTTATTTTAGGTTGGACACAAAGTTTATTTATCATTTTATTCCACTTAAAAAAATATTCACACCCCTTTCACAAAAAAACTTCTAACGAACATAGTCTCAAAATGGCGACTGACGAATTTAAACCATATGATTGAACATAACGGTAAAAAAGTTTGATGAAAATACTTTATTCAGTTAAATATTTCAAAATACGATAAAATAATCATAAAATCATGTATTGTATGTAAAAAAATGACAACAATTTTCTCTTTTCCAAGTAAATACGATGCCTGTATTAAAAGGTATTGATGTGTGCACTATATTACACAAAATCAGTAACGTTCCAAAACGAAAAATAAGTACTTTTAATTATGTTTAAAATATTGTTTCGAGTTGGACAAAAAGAAATTATTTAAAAAAATGAAATAGTATGAGAAAACTTAAGTCTACGTTATTTTAAATGTAATATATAACAGGTAATTAAAGATCTTTACATTTATAACAAAACTGTGATCTTCTACAAGTGTTGGCAACCCAAAACCTAAACATATGATTTTCGAACTGTCATCCAGGTAAAAACCTATCGTGAATGGAATATAGCTAACTAAGAAAAACACAACACTCGCCTTTGTTAGTTGCTTTTAACAAATTTGCTTCGGAGCTTTTTACGAATCTTATACAAACACATTTTAGAACATTCATAAATAACACTACTAAAAAAATGAAAGTATATGAGGGAACCAATGGATGATACCGAGCCTGACCTCTTCAATAATCAGATTTGGTCACTTTTGAGGTTATTCTCTGCAAAATTAGGAAAGAGTTGGTGACAAATTGGGTTTTCAAGATACTGACTGGCTTTGTTATTCCTCCTTTTGTATATTCTCCTGGTAAAGTATAAGTTTATCTTGGATCTGACATGTAAAGCCGGAGTTTAGTCTCTAAAACAGGATAATGAGGGAGCTCGTATGACTTTCCCATATGAATCTGGATTTTTTTAAATAAATTAACAATATCTACCTAGTTACCTCATATTATTTAATTTAATACAAATGTTTACGTCATGATTTAAAAATCTTGTAATATCTAGGACTAAGCAATATCGAAATGGTAGTTTCTTATTATGACTAACCCTTATTTTAAAATGAGTTGCGAATAAGAACGTAACTAATAAAAGTAAAATAATATAGTAAATAAGATTAATATTGATTTGGTAAACATTTATAAATAATATTTCTCAGGGCTATTTTATTTATTCCTAAGATGGAGGCATTTGAACTAAACTGACCAAGCCAAAGATTGTAAACAGTTGATGATGATGATGATGATGATGGTGATTATAGCTCTTAGGTTACGTTAATGTAAATTTTGTCAAGTATCTAAAAAAATCCCATGTTTATAGCAGCCGCCCTTTTTCTCACACTGTTTGGAACTTACTAAGTGATTAAAACGTTTTTTGAATTTGTGAGGTTGAATGATGTATCCCAGCATGAAGAATGTTAGAGGGCTGCCACGTCATTCCATCACTGTCAACCCTGGGAACAACCCCTAAGACATCCCTTAACTCCCTGATATTATTTCTGTAGCCAGTCCCCGCACCAATTTAGGGCCGACTCCTTAGCCAGTTCACACTCACAAGCCAAAAATTCTCATCTTAAGAAAGTATCCGAGTATCTATTTAATTATATCATTTCTAATCACGTCTTACAACCCATCCGGGCTATACGAATTTTAATTGCACTAAAGGGTAGGACTGGTTGAGGTTTAGTTTAGATAAAATGTACCCGTATGATAGAGGGGGGAGGCTATTTGGATTAAGAGGTTGTATGGGTCAAAATAAGAATTCAAGTTACTGCGCAACTACTCTACGAATATTAGTTTGCATTGAATGGTTAATATTATCAACTGAGGTTTAACGAATATGTTAAAATATTTTTTTTTTGTACTTTCTCACTATCTTACAGCTAGAGAAAGTATTGTGATCATTAAAAAAATGGAACTTGAGATTTTGATGATTCTAGACGTTTCATGACCCCCCGAATTCGAAAAAAAATCTCCGTCTGTCTGTCTGTACCTCCAACTAGAGCCTAAACTGTTTTACCGATTGGGCTAAAGCTTGGTACCTAAGATTTACCAGACGTAATTTTGGAATTGGATATCTAACCCTAGAATTAAGGGCAGTTTACTAAAGGGCAAAAAAAGAAAAAGTCGATTTTCTCAAAATCGCCTAAAAATATTTTGATTACATTTTATTTCTAAACTATTATAAATATTCCAAACAAAATGGCTGATCTCAATATTTCGGCAAAACTAATTTAAGGGTTCCGGTCTGATGAGTAAATTTATTTTTTTATCATATCTATGAAACTATTTGGGATATGAATTTATTTATCATTAAAAATACGTGTATATATATTTATAATACAAATATTTTATTAGAAATATACTTTTATAAATTCAATAACTTTCAAGCTATACGTATATATATATATATGTATATAAACTTTTCGAACCCTAAAGATAAAGTATTGTGACAGTAAAAAAATATATATATATATATATATAACCTGAAATTTTGATGACCCACCAAACCCTAAAAAGTGGTCTTTGCATTACCATTTGTCTATGTGTCTGTTTAACCCTAAAATTAAGAGTAGTTTAATAAAGGGTGAAAAGAGAAAAAATTGATCTTCTCAAAATCAGCTTTAACGGTTTTGATTAAAATTCGTATTTAGGCGTTGATTAAGATTATAAATAAACTGGCTATTTTCCTTTTCCAATGAAAATGACTTTTAGTGTACTTTACAGAAGCTGCAATTTTCGTATCTATACAACTGTTTGAGATACTAAATAACTTTTCATCGTAAAATTGTAGTACTATTAAAAATAAATAACTTTTGTGTGAAGTATATTTTTTATAAAACCAACAGTTTCTGAGATATTAGCAAATATATTAATACAATTTTGTGAGCTTTAGTTGTAAACATATACTACTAAGTCTTAACGCAATAATTCTCCAATGCCATAGAGTAATTAAATATAAGTAAGTATCTCAAAAAGTTTATGTTTTATCCCTCAAACCTCTTAGGAGAAATGTTTGTACAACAATGATCTATCTCCATTTTAGACTCAATAGTCAATATTTACATTTTTAATTGGTCAAAATTTATGAATGAGAAATTTAATAGCAATGCGATGGCCTGAAGATTTGGAAAACCTAATAAAATGTCGAAAATTTTAAACGTAAGTCGAAATTTTAATACGAAGTGTTGACCCTTGCGGACCCAATATCGATATTTTTTATTGGTCCAAACATACAAATGAGGACATTAATTCTTTAAAAATAAAATTACAAAATTTAAAACCAGGACTCAAAATATGTTTTACATGAGTATAATCCAATTTATGCTTGGGCTTGCTAATATATATTATTTCGTTTTACATGTATTACAAGTTTTAGGTAAATATTTCCATTCTTAAACAATAGAGATAGAAAGTCCGTGCGGAGATCCGTACACTTTATTTTAAATTAGTAACAACTGAAGATTGTTTTCAAGAGACCAGGAAGGATATGAGAAATTTACTTAAATTTTCTGGGAATATAAATAACCGTACTTTAATATTAAGGTTTTATGACACTATAAGTTTTAGTTATGAGACTATAATTTTTAATTTTTAAGCTTAGTTTAGTTCAAAAACAAATATGAGCACATTCGATCAATAAATAATGGATCTATTTGATATTAGAAAAAAGTTGCCTTCAGGGCCCATTTAGATCACAATTTTGTTAATGTTTTATAGTAAATATATCAACTATTTACTAATTGAATACTAAAACGTTCTAATGTGACTTTATAGAATGTAAAATGGATCATTGTTTAGTTTGAAAATTAATCCATGAAAATAGCATTTTATATAAAACAAGGCAATATAAATAACTTATTCATAGCTTGATTGCGATCAAATGGACTCAACTTATGTTTACTCTCTCACAATCATTTTTATAAAAAAAGTATTCGGATCATCAAGAATATCTAATTCAATGTGATGATGAATAATGACGTTTCATGACCCACTAACCCGAAAATGTTTTTCGATGCCATTTATCTGTCTCACTGTGTGTGTCTGTATTTTGGTCTAAAGCCGAAACCATTTTATTGATCAGGCTAAAACTTGGTGGTTTTCATATGGTTCCAATAAAAAGTATTTTTGAATTTTATATCCAACCCTAAGATTAAGAGTAGTTCAAATCAGGGCGAGAAGATGCGCTATAACAATTTTGGTTAAAATTTATATCGTCTATGTTTATCATTAAAAACAAAATGAAAATTTTCATTTTCTCACTAAAATAATTTTGAGAGTACTGTACATTAGCGGAAATTTCCAATTTTGATTCATATCTCTACAACTACTTGAGGTACGAAATAACTTATCATTCTAATTTATAACATTGCAATACTATTAAAGATTTTAAAATAAAAAGCTTTAATTAGAAATATATTTAAAAAAAACCAATAGCTTCCAAAATATCGGCAAACACATTTATCAAATTGAGGTCTCGTAAATCGGAAGTTGATTTATATGCTCTTTGGGGAACAGGTATTTACATTTTTCTAAATATGGTTCTTTCAAAAGTGTGTATTATTTCATTTAAGCTCTTTAGTGGAATGTGATGCTCTTTTTATTCCCCCAACATGTTTCTGCACCAATTTCTATTATTTCGTTTACCTAGGTCACCATACCATTAATTTAATTATTCCAGGCAAATGTTCATGTATTTATTTTTACTTCTCTTACAATTTTTTCTCTGTTATTTCAATTCTTTTATAGCCTTTGGTTAAAAAAAATCAATATAATATTTTAAATTTTAAAAACTGATCCATTTTATTTTGAACACCTATCTAAGATAAGTTAATATTTATCATGCAATTATTCAATTGAATTTATTTTCACTTGTGTCATGAAATAATGGTAAGTGGTCATATAATAACTATAACAAGACGCATATATATATATAAGTTGGAATAACAGATGTGCGTCTTGTTATAGCTATTATATGACCACTTACCATTATTTCATGACACAAGTGAAAATAAATTCAATTGAATAGTATGTGTATATATATACTAGCAATTAAAATAGGCATATAAATTTAGGACAACACACATAATAATCATACTAAACTAATGACATCTTTAGTATTAAACAACTAGCACAGGTATCGGAAAAGTTAAACGAAAGGTTGACATGCCTGGGATTTGACCCAGAGAGATAGCATTGAAGATGTTTTCATTTTTGACACTATTCCCCCTCCTCAATCTATATATTAATTTAAATAGTTGGTAGCAAGACAGCACAAACAGTTCTAGCTGGAGTGAACGAAATTTACAAAGAAAGCTACGGTCAAATTTTCATAGCGAGAGCATATGACATCTAGAAATTTACTAGATATATTTTCACTTATTAACATACTATTTGAAGCTATCACGTTTGATAGATATTATCATTACCTATAAAATAACACTAATACTATATTAAAAAGCTATCAAGGTTGACAGCAAAATAAATGTTTGTATTTTATAAAATCTAAACCATTCTTATTATTAGAATCCAAACCAACATCCACTGTTCAACAGATTATTGTTTCCAGAACGATGTTAACCCAGTTAATGATGACCTCCTCCGAGCTTCCTATAGTTCTCTAGATGAGCAAGCAGATAAACTCTCCCTTCTGGAGTATCCAGGACTGAAACTACTAATAGCTGGAGCAGCTCTGGAGGCTATCTTGGAACATACATCTCGGCCGTGCGCCAGATAAACGCGAGTTATGGGGGTCCTGGGTTCAAACTCCCCGCCTAGCATCTCTAATGAGGGAATGGGAAATTGGTGGCGGTTGAAGGAGGAGCTATGTAGGGTGAGGGGGGCTAACTTACGTTTGAGGTGACTAAATAGTCGAGAAAGGTCACCAGGAAAGACATTAGTTTGTTACCCACCGTAATCTTTGGAGGAGAAGGAATTATTGTGAGGATATGCTGGTAGTCGGTGTTGAAGTAAAGTTTATTGCTCTCACTTTTAAAATTTCACTAGACATTAAATTTTTAAATGTAAGCAACTGAGAAAATTATTGACATGATCAGATAAGTTCTTAGGAATTCATTTGTTTTGTGTATATGTTTATATATATACACCACGTCTTACTATCCTTTCAGCCTATCCACATATATGCAATAAAGCAGTAGATGAACGTACCCGAATTTGTGTAGAGAGAGTGGAAAAACTTTTAGGAAAAAAACTCCTTCAGCATAATTTATAAACGGACGGGATTCGTTCCTTGGCTTTCCCACCACCGGCAACTCAACCTATTGCGTGAGTGATGCCTGGGACAACGAGACCACCAATGCGAATGTTTAAGATTTCTGACTTGATAAAGGAGGAGAGGTCTCAATCCTGGCCTCGTACACTTTTGAAAATATGTCCTAAATATGGTTTTCCTTCTTTTCTCTAAATTAATTCTGATTTATTTCCATAAAATATAACTTACCCATTGTTTTCCTATAAGATAATTTATTTTTCTGGTAGCAGGCGTAAGCACAAATATCATAGTATACGTGAAATAAACACTGCAAGTATTAAAGTTAGGAATGGATCTCTCGAATCTTTGAACTTTTTTCTAACCCCGAAGGATATAATAAGTTATATTCCAGAATTCAAGAAAACCCAAATTTTATAATTTTAAATTATTATTTTTTTATCCATTATACTCTTATTAGTGGCTTAGCTCAATGCACTTAAAGAATAGGTTAATCCAGGGATAACAAAGTTTAGATTGTATTAGGTGTCACTTTCTAAACAGACTAGGTGGCCTATTATAGGAAGATCTTGTTTCAAATCTGGTGAACTGAGGGTGCTTTTCACTAAATGGCTCTCCACTCACTCTCCATGAAAATGTGAGTATATTTCCTCTGAATGCTACTTTCCTCATTCGTATCCCATTAGTTAAAGTATGCGGATAGCTCAAACGGGTAGTAAAACGCGGTGGAAAAAAAACCTTTTCAAGCCACATAAAACCAACACTTATAAAAGTGAAAGTGTTTGGTCGTAGAAGCGATGGTCGTCTCACCCTGAGATGGTGAGCGTGTCGGAGTCTACTAATACACGCGATCAACCAATATCCAGGGTGTAACACCTGCGATCAGTCTGGAACCGTGGGAGGCTGATGGACCATCAATCCCAGTCACAACCCGCATTAATCTCTTCGGGTTCTGTCTACCTTTGTGTCCGTCTGTCTGTATGTCTGTCTGTATGTGCGTCTCATGGCCATGCTCGTTTCAAAACTATACCGTCTTCAAAACGTTAGAAATAAACAACAACGCATTTTTACTAAGGAGATTTGAATGACCTATTTAAACTGAGATAAGAAAGTTGTTTAGGTAATGAATAATTTGTATTTAAAAAGTTACATTAAACAACATGTCTATTTGTGGCTTAGTTTGAGGATTGAGAGAAGAAGGTATTTTCAGAAAAAGTGTTACAGCTTTAGCAAATAGAAATAAATTATTGGGTAAAAAACTATCTCTATTTGCACCAGGAATCCATTCTAACCTCAACCTCCCTTTTACGGGAAATACAGATAAGACGATACTGATGCCTTTATATCGTATCCACCACCACGGTTATTGGGTTAATAAATTTGGAAAAGGTTTAAAGAACGATATCTTATGACGAATGTATGTAAATGAATCTAGTAAACGATATTGTAATTTGCATTAAATAGCTTTGAATTAAATACAGACCAGAACTGATCTTAAAAAATCTCAGTTAAATCTAGAATAATGAGTCAGCTACTACTCATAATAATTATATCATACTGAATTAGGTGTATTCATTCTTTCAGCGACGTCATCTTATAATTTGACTAGCATCGAATATACATTAATGAAAAAATTAAGTCAGATGGTCCAGATTGTTATTAGAACTCAAATATATTTCTGAGTGTTATTTTTCTAAATTTATAGTATGGTTATGTTGACTGTGTGTATGTTTGAGTTTAAGTTCCATTGAGGGTAATTCAAGTTCTGATATAAGTGTTAGGGATAAGTTAAGGTGTTGGTTGCTCAAATGAAACGCAACCACATTATTTAGATTAGGGAATGGGTTGACCCCTACTAAACCACGTGAAATAGCTTAACCTCTCACCCGGTTAATATTCAAACACCTTACCTCCCACCGAATACGAACTAAATCTGTAATGTTGATAAAACTTCCTACATGGCCATAAATAAACATGATAAATATTTATTTATTTACTTACATCCTAGCAGACGTACCCCGTGTTACCTGATGTAACCACGCAATGGATTGCGTGGCTATCCCTAGCAACATTTTTCCTTACTTCAGACGGAAAAAATATCTTCATTTTATTTTTTCCAAATCAACTAAAATCGAATTCAAATATAAAAATTCCAGCTTCGTGATGCACATATTTTTGCACAAGTGCTACTAATGTTTAAATTTCAGACATATGCGTGCGGTAGGTATCGTTCAACGCTCATGACAGACACATTAATAATATAAAATATATTATATATAGAAGAGGTGTTAATACTCTTGAACTAGCTTTCATGTATAAGGGTTGTGAATCCGGCTTAGCTCTACACCTCTCAAAGTCCCCCTATCCACAGGCGTGACTGATGAACGAATTGACAGGTACCCAAGAACTCCCCCCCCCCTCTTCCCTATGTTTCCATCATCTTTTGGTGTGACCTTGACTGCACCAGTATTCAAGGTCATGTGCCTGGGAGGGGTTTTCACACCTACACCTTTATAATTATGCCTGTTAAGGTGCTCCTTTGCTACAACTTCAAACTCGTGTTTCCAAATTTAGTGCTACAGCTAAAGGAAGGTTTTAATATAACACGACGTTTGGAGGGGAAGTAATCGAATACTTTTTCATTTGATATAAAACTTCAAACAACCAACGAAAAAGTTTCCCGTTTGTGAGGCATATAATCTAAATTTGAAAATGTATGTGTTGTGTCCAAAACATATTAAAAACAAAATATTTAAGTTTATAAAAATTATCGTGTGAGGACTGTAGGCTATAGTACAGATGACGTAATAGTTTAAGAAAAATTACATTCAAAATAAAAAAACTGTCCAAACAAAATCAAATTTATGATTGATCTTTTAAAACCACTTCAATTAAATCTATTAAGAATAAAAATGTGTGTACGATAACGGTTATTTTAACAATATTTCCAAACTCTCGTTACTATACTAGATATTTTGGCTTACTCTTTTCACTTTCTAACTGGACAGGGTAAAATATAATGTAATTGTTAGTTGATGGTTTACTACCATGACATAAAAAGACTCAGATTTGGTTAAAGAAAATATATGTTAAAAATATTCCCCTATCCACAAGGTTAAGTGAGTGTATTTTTAGGGAAAGTGCAGCCCTTGACCCAATTATTTTTTGTTAAAACAGAAAGTGTCCAGATCTGACTTGCTAATGGGTAGCTCCGTGGAATCGTAGTAAAATCCCGCTACTCAGCTTAGCCTTAAGCAGTGCCACCTGAGAAAGCTCAAAGTGTAAAGAGGGCCTTAGCCACTCTCATGCGCTTTTAGGCAGCCAGTAATTACAGGTGTGACCTTATCCCTACGGCAGGCACACCAATTTAGTATTAGCATAATGATGTAAAATCAATCATTATTCTTCATGGTTCAAATTAAGTATTTTAATAAATTGACTTATTAATAACCTTAATAATCATTAAATATTTCTATTACTTCATATGCACCCCACTTCGGTGGCCGCGTGGTCTAATGCGCTACTCTCGCGGCAGAATAAACTGCCGGGGAGATCTAGGTTCAAATCTTGATCGAATGTACTGAGGGTGAGTTTTTTACCTCCATTCAAATACCGGTACACTTCCTATAAATATAACCCTCATAATCCCTAAAACTATTATCGTAATTAGTACATAGGCGTATAACCTGAACGGGTAGTAAGACGTGGTGCTAAAAAAGAATTACTTCATAATTATGCAACAATAACCCACTTACAACGTTGATGGGAGACGTACAGTACCTAACTGGCGCCCGTACATGAAACAATAGAGTATATATAGCGCCCACAGATAAGTAAGACACACGTATGAAATCCGATCATTTGAGCCAGTCACGATCCGAACCTGAAACGTCAAGTTATTTAACATCACGTGCCCTTACATGTGCACAAAGAAATAACAATTTTATACTTATTTCAATTTACCAGTTCATTATAACCTCATCAAAGAGGAATATATTTTTTTCAAAAAATAATGACTTGAGATCTCGATTCCTTACAAATAGTAAATTAATCGATTACATACTTGTTTTGAATTAACTTAAATAAACTTAACCTAGCTAAACTGAACTTATCTAACCTTGCATAAAGTAACTTAACTTTCAATAAGGATATAGTACAGCATATATTTCTGATGGCCAATAAAAATGCTGAAACCTACAAATTACAAATAAAACACGGACTAAACTCGTGATAACGAAATGTCAATATGTCCCCAATAAAACTTATAGTATGTTAGGTAGTGGTAATAAAATGAAATACAAAGTTATATGTGTATTCTAAATATAGTGTTATCACAAAATAACTCATTCTTCCTAAGTCAACAATTGCAAAGTGGGTTTGATGTGATTTCTTATTCATATGGAGCTCAGAATTAATTCACTTGTTATACTGGCTAGTATTGCCTGCACCATCTGGTAGAAATCCCATGTAACTAGGTAACCCCAGGAAGAGTGTTGGTTCCTCGTTGCCCTCCACACTGAACTTCTATGAGCGAACGCTAAAGGGCCTACCTACCTATTTTGCCGGAAAGATTTTTTCATATGCCTTCCAGGGATATTTTAAATGCCACAATCGACACGGGACCCGATGGCTTTATATCCCCTTTGAAGAAAGCTGTGCTGCAGATTTTTATCGCTCAAGAAAAATCCGTTGATCTCAGCTGGGTTTGAGCCCACGAGCATTGGGTTGTGAGGTGAGCACTGAGTTTTATTTAAAGGTTTTAAACTGAAATTTGTTGTCGCTGGGGGTGATTGGTTTTCATAAGGTCCCTTCAAGTATAAATTTAATAGTTTTAATTAATACGAATTTTAACTGATAATAAATTTAAAAATAATAATATTGTTAGTTTAAAATTAAAATAATATTAATTATAATAATTAAAAGAGTACTTGTAAGTTTTAGTAAAAAACCCAATTTTGTTTAACCAATTTGGAACTTTAACACACAAAAATATACAACAAAAAGTCACTGTCCCAATTAAAGTAATACATATATACAGTACAACAATCAGTCAAATTAAAATTACTTAATATTAATAGACAAATTATACTTTTAAAACAAATTCTTGGTTATTATACTAAACTTAATCATCTAATTAGTGGGAAATTTTAGTTTTAAACTACTCTCTAGGCTGTACATTAGAGCTAAGTTGGAAGCTGTATTGGTTTGGTCATGTAGGAGATAGGGCAAAGTAGATGGTAGCCGCATTTAGGAGTCAAACACTCTTTACAAGATTAAGGTATGGGTTTCAATAATTTGTATTATTTTATATGCGTATGGCAGGAGGGGTTTGGCCCCGATTACCCCCTTCTCTTCACTCGATCCGCCACTGGGCTTAGTAAGAAAATTAAGGTCAAGACAACACTTAATCCAGACCGTCCCATAGAATATAAAAACATAGTATAGTCAAAAGAGTAACAAAAAGCTCTGAAAACCACCTCCAATCTTTGATAAGGAAGGGTAAAGTCCTCTTTTGAAAGAACTCTCAACAATGCCCTTACCCCCATAGAAGAAGAGTGATAGAGCGGTAGTGCCCCGACCAGCGTATAAATTATCCCAGAGCAGTGCTAATGAAATTCCTGACAGGAAGGTAGGCAAGGGGTGGGGCAGTAGGAGGGGTGACCCCACCCTAGGTCGGAGTTCGTGGTGGTGGCCCCACACACCCATCGATACTGGTCACCGTGGCAATATTACCCTGCAACACTGGTAATGTGCTACATTAGAAAGTACAGTCTGATGATACTACTATTGCGCCAAACAGCAATGTTTAAGGTGGGATGGAAGGGGATACGAGAAAAATAGTGTTTTTGCAGTTTTTATATCTAAAAACATTTTTTTTGCCAAAATAAATAAAATATTACTGCAGTACAAGCATTTAATCTAATTTTCTTTATATGCTGACCTCCAAATTTCTTGATTATCAGTCAAGGGTGTCCTGAAATTTAATAACAACGTTTTCTTTTCATTTAATTTTTTTTTCACCTAGTGCTGCCATGCTTATGATGTGATGGATATTCAGGAACTGTTGATATCAACATGTGAAGAAAATTAAACTCTCTGTTTGTACTGAAGCAATATTTTACTTAATTTAGCCAAAAAAGTGTGTCCATAAAAACTGCAAAAATACTGGCTTTTTCTCGCGTCCCCTTAAGAATAATTTGGATCTATGGCCCTGTGAAAAATGTAATTGATTAATTAAGTTAGACAAGTATCCACCTGGATAAAAAGTTATCTTATAATCCGAGGACCATTAAGAGGGCAGTGTAGAGGACATGAGAAAAGATCAGTGTTTTGACGGTTCCTGTATTCCTGCAGAATAAATAAAATAGTTCCTCGCTAGAAACATAAGAGTTTAATTTTCTTCACATGATGACCTCAAATGTCTTGAATATCTGTCCATGATGTCCTGGAATATGATGACAAATTTTTGTCTATATTTGAAAAGTTTCTCATTTAATGCCGTTATGCTCATGACATATTCAACAACTGTTGATATCAACATGTGAAGAAAAGTAAACTCGATGTTTCTACTAGCGCAACTTTTTTTTTGTCTCAAAAATGTTTTGCTACAAATGTGGCAAAAAACCCTACCATTATCTCGCATTCTCTAAATCCTTACCTTGAGTGAACAATATGAGTAGTAGACAATTTTCATAAAAACTCCATGGCTGAACGGGCCATACTGACTGAGCGTTCGCCGTCTGCTGGCAATAATAGTGCCAACTTTTACTGATATAGGGTGTCACGTGGTCAGTTAAATGAACCCTCCAGCAGTTAATCTCAGTTTTTTTAGGCCGGAGCCAATAATTTTTCGTTCAAGTAGCTCTACATTTGTCCTGACGAGGCTGAGTTGTCCCCATTCCAGACCCATTGATTCATAGAAAAATCTGGAAGCGCCGAGGAACTTCCCGGGACCTTTGATTTTATTGCCAGAAATTCTCACCTTTAGTCTTAGTTAAATATGTGTAAGATTCATGAAGTAATTTAGGTTAGAATATTTTTAAGCCTCCAATGAAATTTAAAAAATGTACATCCAGCACTAGGCATATTTAAGATTCTTAAGGTTATTTCAAAATGTAAATTAGGCACCACAATCCATATCTACACCTCTTAGTACACAAGAGTTCTGGTTTGAATATTTTTTAGTGAAGACTATTCTGGCAAAGGGCGATCAAGCATTCCCTTCTTAGCGAGCTTTAAAGAAAAGTATCTAGTATCTCGGCGAAGAGTGTACAACAAGATGAATAGATTGCGTGCAGGAGAATGAATGGCTGTAATTTTTCTCAGCTGGTGTAAAGTGTCTTAATCACAATACTTTATTGCTTTTTCTGATGCTAGGGTAAAATTAACAGACGTAGGGTGGCTGTCACTTTTGATGGTTCTAACTTCTAATGTCTCCTGGGAAACTTATCATTATTTTATATATATATATATATATATATATATATATATATATATATGGACTTAGGTATGTAGATTTATCAATTCAAACTAAAGTTATAGAAAATAACAATCATCAAGCAAATATTATATTAATATTACATTTATATTAATATAATAGTATAAAAGTCATGTATATACTCTTATGTTTAAGCCCACATTGATATATTTGTAGAAGTATACATAAATAAAGGTTTATTGTAATCATAAAAACCCATAATTATGCCTATACATACTACATGTATCAAAAATATATAATTTTTAAGATATGACATAATTTATTAATTTTTTTCTAAATAAACACCAACGTAAATAGACAGCTGTACCCACTTGAGACTATGTCTGATCACAAAAAGTTTTTGTTTTATTGTAAAGGTTTAATTCATAACATTTCTAAGCAATGAGCCCATAATCTTAATAAGACCTGATTTATGTCCTGGGAACAAAATTTGTACTGCTGACTGGAAGAATTGCTCGCATGAGAAAAATGACAAGTTGTACAATGCGTTTGCAACAATGGCGGATATAAAAGGTTTGGTTGTATTTTAGCAAAAACTAATTATGTTCCTTCACTAGATATAATAGCCTTTAATGAGTGATGTACGTGACGATATAAAAAGCTATGGCCTGGAAACTTTTGTGTTTTTTTCTAATCGATTTTAAAATGGTTTTCATTGAAGAAAATGACCATTTATTTTAAATTTAATTTCTGAATGATTATATTTTTAATTCTCTTCATAATGGGAGCATATTATAACATAATGGTTCTAGTAATATCCCCTCCCTTACCAATATTATATATATATAAATTATTATAATAATAATTATGAAAAAGGAATTAATATTATTACTATTAGGTGTTCTGTCAAATGGTATGTCCATTCCTTTTGTCAATGAATCTATACCACCAATAAACCATGTCCTCCACCTCTTTCTTCTGTACAGGGAGTAAAAGTTATTAAATGATTATCTGCCTGTGAGCAGCTGTAAAGTGTAATTGTAAGTGCCAGTTAAACTTTATATAATATAAATATTAAAACCAATTAATTGAAACGTTTGTGAAATCAGTTTTTACAAATTCTCATGACTCAATAAAAATCAAGTTTTAAAATAAACTCACCAACAAAAAGATACAAACAGTTAATTTTCCATAGACCTACTATTTAGATTTAGATTGCTGCCTTTTAATTGTTCGCGTCTTCCTACTCGTTTGAGCAGTACTCATTTTATTACACCAATAGGACAATAATGAGGAAAGTCTATTTTAGAGTAGATTATCCGCATTCGTTTGGTAGGGGAGCGAGAAAACATTTAGTAAAACCAACCTCGGTACACATGGTCGATATTCTACCAGACTAGACGATCTTTACATTGAGATCATGTATACTGCGGTGACAATTAATTATTATTAATAAGATTTTAGTGGGGTACATTACTGTATAAGTCAAGTAATATAAATTTAATCCACCAGCATGGGTCTGCAGAGAGGATGAGAGGTCAAATACTATTTCATCTTCACTATTTCATTATTTCAGGGATCTAGCCCTGACATTTCAAGTAGTCGACTAGACCGTTGTCATAGTACAGTAATTCTACATATGCCCTTCTAGTCCCAAATAAGTAACTCTATAAATACCTTTTTTGCCCTGAAATAGTAGTTTTAAAAATGCCCTTCTAGTCCCAAATAAGTAACTCTACAAATACAATTTGCCCTGAAATTGTAGTTTTAAAAATGCCCTTCTTGTCCCAAATGAGTAACTCTACAAATACCATTTTTGCCCTGAAATAGTAGTTCTAAAACTTCCCTCAATATACCAAATGAGTAACTCTGCAAATACCCTTCTTGCCCCGAATGAGTAACTCTACAAATACCCTTCTTGCCCCGAATGAGTAACTCTACAAATACCCTTCTTGCCCCGAATGAACTACTCTACAAATTCCCTTCTTGCCCCGAATGAGTAACTCTACAAATACCTTTATTGTTTCGAATGAACTACTCTACAAATTTTCTTCTTGCCCTGGATGAGTAACTCTACAAATATCCGTCTTGCACCCAATGAGTAATTCTACAAATACCCGTCTTGCCCCGAATTAGTAATTCTACAAATACCCGTCTTGCCCCGAATGAGTAACTCTACAAATACCCGTCTTGCTCCGAATGAGTAACTGCAGTATCAGTGAACCGTGCAGAATCGACAAACTTGAACCTACCATTTCCATCTAATCATATTCAGTTTTATTGGCCGAGTCTCTTCTCCAGAGTCATAAATCTGCTCAACTGAACTTTTAGAAATGTTTATGCCGCTCGTAGCCAAGTAATGCCAGATTGACATATAACAACTCAGGGTTTTTACTGTTGGGAGGCTATTTAAGTTTTCCCTCCGTTGCTTTTATCTTCTCGTTTTGACTGTTTTTATTTTATGAAACTGATGAGACATACTGCAGAGTGTAAAACACTTCGTTTCACAGTGTTAACTTGAGCCGAGAATGAATCCTGCCTGGCAACCTGGCATTTCATTTTAAAACTCTGCCTCGGCATTTTATGATTGTTATTATAATATTCAAATTAAAGTTATTCACAGAGTTTTTAATAAATATTATTTCTTTACTTAATATAGGCCTACTTATAATTAAAGTGAACTATTAAATTGTATGTGTAAGATAGCGACATTGATTTTGTTTTTCACCGCGTCTTACTACTTGCTCAGGTTATACGAATATATTATAGTTACTCTAATGGGATGAAGATGAGAAAGAAGTATTTCATAACCTACATTTGTGTGGAAGAAAAGTGGGACACAATTTAGGAAACAAACTCTCCTTAGACCCAACTGGGATTCGAACCCCAATCTCCCTGTCATCAGCAGGCCAGTCTAACACGAGAGTGATGCCTCAGACCATTTGGCCACTGAAGTAGGTAACAACAATGATAATCATATATTCTTACCGGCCCTGTGGTATAGTGGTCAGTGTAACGGTATACGGACCTAGGTATCCCAGGTTCGATTCCAGGCTGGTACCATGGATAATTTCCCCGAAAGGGGAATTATCCAAACCAGGATTTGGTTGATTAGGCTTAAGCTAGATTTAAGAGTCAACACTGGTACCATAGCCCCATATTCACTATCACCATCACCATCACCATTATTTCATCGGGACACTGAAAGAGACTCCACGGAAAGGATGTACGAGTAATACATTCTGGCCTCCCCTGGGCAACGGTACATTGGTACTGGATAATCTTCCCCAAAATTCTAGACACACTTGCTTAGATATGTGTGTATATATAATATATTCTGACTAATGTCAACTATCCTTATAATACTCAACATTACTATAATAGTACTAATAACAACAAACTTTTTTTTCTTCTTAAATTACGATAGTTATTGAATGTTATGAGGCAGGTGTAGATATATAATGATGTATATATATGTATATATATGTAGTATATATGATGGATATTAATGATGTATTTCATCTTGAACAATATTAAATCATCTTGAACTTTGACAAAATAGCCAAGATATACCGTATGGAGGGGGGGGGGGGCATTGTCATCAATATTGATCAAAGGTCGTTTCTTGTAAAAGGATTTTACTGTGTGTACTTTGTAATTGATAGAAATTTTAACTCGATATTGAACCCTAAATATTTTATAATTCTCAGCAAAGACATTGAGTGATTGTCAATCTATAATTTAGTGAGGTTTGTCTAGAGTATTTCTCAAGAATCAACATGAACCTTCGCTATATTTTGAGTTTCTAAACATTAAGCGAGATTTATATATTTTTTTCACCACGTCTTACCTCCCATTTAAGATGTATGTATTTAATTACATTAATGGTGTGAGTATTATGAAATTAAAATTCAGAGGAAATATATGTAAATGTGCGTGAAAGGTGAGTGGAAAAACATATGCGCCAAAATTACACTCAGTACACTCAGCCGGGATCCAGAGCCAGACTTACCCATCATAAGCAAACCAGATTGAAAAAACAATTTTTATTTTCCTCCCTTATGGATACCTAAAAGAACATTAACTTATATTTTGGTAAAGCACGTTTTTATAACGTTGGTAAAATTTACTTTACATGAAGTGTGCTGTCTTATGAGGAATCTTTGAAGTGACACGTGGCCTTCCAATGTCAAAAGATTACCCCCCGCCTTAGGCTAGGTATTCCCTTGAAATAGGCTATACTGTATACTAAGTCTAAAAGTGGGAAAATAAATAGAATGGAAAATCAAACTAATTGCAGGATTAATTTTAATAGTTTGGTATTATATAAAACTAAAAGTATTATTATAGGTAGCTATTATAATAATGGGAGGAAAAATGTTACTCAAGAAGATTTGAGGGTTTCAATTAAGCATTTAAACAATTAAATTGAACACTGCGTCCTTTTTTTGAAGAATGGATAATTTATACTTTGTTTCGATGCAGTATAAAATAACAAAATAAGATAAGTATACTACCTCGTTGAATAAGTGCTACTTGATTTGCTGTAGTTTTACTAGAATAGGTAGGGGGAATAGCTTACACATTTAAAATAATTAGGTTTAGATGCATTGAGTACTTGTGTACAAATTATAATGATTAGAACAAAAGGCTAGGAAACGTCAACACTCTAATTATTTACTAGTTTATGATCTAGTACAAATTATATTACATTTTAACAACTCACCTAAAAGAACATTTTAATATATAGCATACACACTAGTAGCTATCAACAAAAACACGCTGACTACTATTAAGTTAATTGTATTGATTTTTTCATTGTATTTAGCACCTCTGTATTACTTACTCCTGGGCCCTCTTGACTTTAAATATAACGTATTCATGACATTTTATGAATAAGAATAAATCTAATTTGTGTAAGAAAGATCAATTGGCATGTAAATTTAAAAATTGAGCTTAAAGAACATCCATGCCAAGTTTTATCTTCCTAAAATTAATAGTTTCTAATTAATAAAATAGTAAACATTGGCCTTTTTTTTTTACCACCCACTAATATATTCGATCAAGAAACCTCTGGTGTTAGGCAAGAGGTTATGAGTAATGACTGACATATTAAGGTTGTTCGAGTCAGGCAATTCACAAAGATTAATTATATGTTTTAAATTATTACGTTCAACATCAAGATTATTAACTATATAGTATGATTTTGGTAGTAATAACAGTAGAATTTCTTTACTGAAATTACAAAACAATTTTAATATTTTTATACATCAAGTTTTGTCATTTGCAGCTTTCAGTTTTGATCAATATCAATACCTATAAAATAACACAAATAATATAATAAAATGTTATCAATGTTGGCCGCAAAGAAATATGTTTTATTTCCTCTACTGCTCTTACAACCAAAATCAGGGTATAATAATTCTGTAAGATAAGGACTAAGAGGATGATAACTCATAGGAAATATAACCTGCAATAGCAGGGAGAGGTGTTCTAAACACTACCTACAGTGCACCCAGACTATATTCTGCTGATCCAGTATATTGTGAGCTTTATGAATCGATGCTGGTGGCTTCATTTGAAAAAGCTTTTGTTAATTACATCAATCGTTTAGATGGTGTCAGCTCTCATATTTATTTTATTTTTTCATACAATAATATTATTTTTCGGAAAAGTTATCTAAAGTTACCTCATTATAAAATATTTTTCAATGATAAAGAAAATAACTATTCAAATAGCTATGAGAATTGAGATAATAATCTATTTATTTTACATACTCTGTTTTTCATGTAAATAAAAATTTTAATAAAATAAACTGGTCAGCTTTGTACAGTACATACTGTAAATTTGTGTTAATAAAATGTATTTATAATACAAATCAATGTTACCACTTTGACCTGAATTAAATTTCAAGATAGGCATATTTTACGCCATTTACTATGGCGATTTAATTTAAATATTTAAATCAAAAATACAAAAAATAATTATCAGTGCACTATAAATACTGGTAAACCCCTTAACACAAATTATATAGAGCACCTTTTGGGGTTTTAATGGCCAACCATAGGTCTAGTTGACTCAGGTTTGGTTCTGGATGATGTGGATTAGGACACTAATTGTTTGTATTAGGGTTTGTATTGCTAACCAGTTAGTAAATAGATACGGACATGATATAGTATCAAACTTATTGTTTTGGTCAAAGATAGTTTGTAAGTCATGCTACTGATACATGTGTGTGTTTATAAATTGTAATTTAAATATATAAATAAAAATAAATAAAATAAGTTCATTATTTTGAACAAATTGTCATGAATGAGAGTCAAGTACAAGACTTACACGTTAAGACAATCAGAAAATAGAGACGAAACGAGAAACAGAATAATAAAATGTAACTGATGATCTGTAAGCAATTCCAAAAGAGTGTATTCACTAATCACAAGGTTAATGCGATAATTAATATAAAATAACTTTAACAAGAATAAAGACGCTTATTTGCCAAAAACGTATGTCTGAAGTGTACTTTGATGGTTTCATATGAATTCTAAATCGTGACACATACCACAAATAAATAAAATTCGAGTTAACTGTACGTTAAGTTCATGTGTGTGGCAATAGTTCGCAGGTCATGATATTTATCAATAATGTTTCTTACAAGAAACGACATCCAGGCTACACGAACATGGAATGTCACAGTTGACGTCATGACATAACGGCCAGAAAACTGACCCATATAAATAATAAATATAATATCAATTTTGTATCTTTGTTTTCTACTGCTTGACTGGGCTATATGCATTGTGTTTACGTTAATGTTATAATAATGAGAAACATAGAAATTACAGAAAAAATATACATATATTTTCATGAATGGATAGTGGGAAACCATTGAGGAAAATCCAAACTCAGAACTCCTGACTGGGCCTCAAACCACGACCTTTTCGTCACTAGAATAACAGAATAGGTGAGCCTAACTTATTCCACGTCCCCCTGATAATAGGGTGTATTAGTTTATTACTTCTAGCAATTTTATTACATTTTTTTTTAACAAACTAATCCAAAGTTTGGGAATGAGAAGGGGAGCACTTGTGAGGAGATAAAATGGAGAAATAAACAAAATCACGGCTGGAAGTCCAGCCCCTAGTTCCCTGTCAACGATGACCTAATTAAATGCAAGTATAACACCTTGGACCCCTCGTCCACCGGTTCGAGTACGTGTTATTGGAAAACTGTAGTAGATTTTCGCTAAAGAAACAATTTTAAAAAGTATATAGACTTTTTAAGTCCTCAACAGTACAACTTCAATAATATGTAAGTAACATTTCAACTAAAGCAATTGTTAAAAATTACAGTTGTACATAGTAATAGAATCTAGAATCTATGGTTTACCGCGCCAATTCTCTACTATGTAGCTATCCATCACCTATCCCATGTTCAGAGTAATTCTTCTGTTATCATTTAAAGCAGTCTCTGTGGTGGACTTGTGAACTCCTCGCCTCTTAGAATTATCATGGAATCACGTGTGATAAGCCAAAGGTTCCGATTTCCGTATCTAGGTATGATTTTGTAACTATAATTTGATTAAAACATATGTATACAGTACACACAGAAACGTCTGTATCTGTAACCAAAGCTATTTTCCCCCGTAGAATGTTATATCATTATTTATTTACATTTCAATGACAAAGCTGTGAAATGTCCTAATAAATGTCATAAAACTATGAACTATATTAATTAAAAACAATAAATTACAAAATAAATACTCAAAATAATTCAAAAGTGATTGATATACCCTAAAACTGAAGATTAATCCACAAAATATATGTATTTGTCCTAAGGTAATGTGAAAAAGCAAACGTTACCTTTAGTATATTCCAAATTTTTCCATCACTATTTTTGACATTTATTTATTATTTATTTACATAGTTTTAGAGATACGTCACCTTGTGGTGTAATACGGGTCATTCTCCTTTACATTGATATCGCTCTTTATTACTTTCCATTTTATGTATTATTTAAAGCCCGGATTTAGCTCTTGTTAACGGTTTTATCTAAGCCCTCTAATTGTCTATTCTAACTTAAAACTAGTGTAGTTTACTGCATTTTCATTGTCTCTGTACATTTTCTTCTTGTTGTTTCCAAGAATGTTTTCCTGTATGCTGGTGATGCTGCTGGCCGCATGTTTTTGATATTCTACTTTGTAGTTTTGTGGTTAGAATTGAAAATGCACATAAATTAAGAATAAATTAATAGCAAATAAGTAGGGGTCTGTGAAACTTCGATAATATTATAGTGATTTAAATTTTATAGTATTTGACTCAATAACTTGAATAAAAGCAAATTATAAAAAAAATCTATTGGGTTTTAGGCCATTGCAAAATTCCATAATGTGCCTAAAATATGATAATATATTCTTAATAACAATTCTTATAAGGTATGGTACATATTTAATTATTACCAAAGTGACCAGAAAATAAGGAACAATTTTTTTATACTAACAACGGTATTTATAAAACCTTTGTATAGTCAGTCTATAATTGCACCTTTAGATAATGTTAAGCAAATGTATTAACTTTAAGTAATGAAAAATTGCAGAGATATTATATAAAAAGAATTTATAATCACCACCGCTAAGTTGGGCAAGGTGAACAACTGCTGCATGAACATGTTGGACTTAAGGTTCAACACTAATCTAATGGGTTTTTAAAATGTGAAAGTCTTGTTTTTAACATCATAACCTTAGCGTGTTTAACTAGGATATGATTTGGTTCGATAATTATTTGAAATTCGAGAGTATGATTTGCTTCAATTCGAACCCAAAAATCTCGCTTCGCAGATATTTACAAATACTAAGTGGTTTAATGTCGTGCCTCTCCTGGTTTTTACAACGCTCAACACAGCTGTGTGGCTGATAGCCTATACCCGCAGTAAACAGGCATTGATGGATCGCGGTTCATAGGGTAGCTTCGTCTCTACACAACACACAAAAGAACAAACATGGTATAGCTATTAATTAGGTGGAATTTTTTCAAAATAAACAACTTATTTAAATTAACTTTTTTATTCAATACTTATTAATCAAGGTATATTTAATGTATTCATTGTTTATTCTAGAACAATTACACTCGTCTTAGATTGGAGAAAAGATGGGAAAACGACCGTGATAAATCAAATGTCGAAAACCACTCAATTTTGGTTCATTCAAATTGTGTTCTAGCCCCAAATCCCTCCCTAAAATGACCTTGTATATTAATATTCTAGTGCCTCAGGCTGTGCAGTCACCATTGCGCTTAATTAAATGGTTATTTTAGTTCAGATTTTGGCCTTTATACTGGCGTGCTAAATCAATCGTATTTCTTATTAAAGTGTAGTTTTATTCACAGTAACACAAATATTTTTAGTTATATTAGTCTTTGTTTAGTTGCTCATGACCATTAGTGGTGTGATTGGGTGTTATGACTGTAATTTAAGGTTATTGAACTAATGGTTTTGGTCCAAGCATGATACACATAATCATTGAATTTTTTTTTTTTTAGTTAAACTTTATATAATTTTGACACTAAAGTTGTTTCAATTCAAGAAAATATATTGTGCCTTTAATTGTTTTATCTTAAAATATAATATACTAATAAAGTGTATTTATCAACAACAACAATATATATATATATATTATATATATAAGGATAAAGGCTTTCTAGCTCACTACTGTCGTACATCTTGGGAACAGAATCAATAGCAGCGCGGAGAAACGCAAATTAGGTTAGGCCTACACTTCCTCTAAATTATGTCTTTCTCATAGCTTCCCCAATATTTTGAATATTCTTATAGTCCAGGAGGGTAGTAAAACGAAGTGCAAAAAAAACTTTGTTTGTATAATTAATATAAAATGACGTAAAGTTGTATTTTTCCCATCGCGATATTCTCCAAAGTAAATTTTAATTAATGTTTTAATTTGTATAGTACTCTAATCTATGTATTTTTTACTTTTCATAATATGTTATTAATGTTCTGTCATGTCATCTCTATTCAATATGATAACTGACGTCACAAGTTTCATCGTTCTTGTTCCACGTAATAATTTTGTTTTTAAGCGAATGTCTTGTGTGTTCGAATCTACTTGACTTGAAAACGCGCGCTTTTGATGATGTCCTACATCAAACGACTCATGAAAGTGTATGAAGTATTTTCAAAGAGGGTACAATTTTTTGAGCGCATAACGGTCTAAAGCTCATTCTTCTATGATATAAATGATTCCCTGGTAAGACAAAATGGCGACTTAATACTGCGTATTTATCTTCTTCTTTTTTAACAATTCTAACCAAACTATATTGATGTACTTAGTGTTCTTGTTAGAAATATTTTTTATAAAAAAATTAAATGCCTTAGTCGTTACCTTAGTAAGTAATTTTATACTTCATATTATTAAATATGTTTAAACTCATATAAACATACATTTTTAAATATTAAATTAAAATCTTAAAATATATTTTAATCTGTGTATCGAAAATACTTGTATATGGTAAGTTAAACTAATTCGTTCAACAAATCGATTTAAATAAATTGAAAAAAAACAAAACAAGATAATCAACATTTTTAGTAACAACTCGTCAAAACTGTAATAGATAATTGATTGTATAATATAGGCATAGTACCCAATGAAGAAACTTTCATTATTAATTGGTCTATAATAAAGCATAAACAAATTTCTCAGAATGTGAAAGTTCATATTACGACGAAACGGCGGGTGTCACTATTAAGTCAGCTATAATCCATTGTTTCATTCAAGGCTCCCATGTTATTAATAAAGAGCCAGAGGTACACAGAGTAAACGTACAGGACGCCATTCCAAATCAACAACATGTATCAGTTAGTGGAACAACTACACAAAGGGATATATAAATATGTTTTAATTTTTTTTTGTAGCATCGCGATTGGCTCATACGTTGATACGTAGATCATTAGTTCATTTCAGGCACTCTGAAGTTTTACAGTGAATAAATAAATATTGATTCGTAACTAACAAACTAAAATCGACAGGAGTTGTGTTAGAGGGAAGAATGAGTTTTGTGTCTCAACTGGATACAATGAAATTAATTATTAATCCTCTCTCCAATCTAGTAGTGCCTATTAAGATGATACTGTAGAGAATTTGAGATAAGAGCAATATGTTTGCAGTTTTATTATCAAAAGATTGTGTTTGGTCAAAAGAAATAAAATATTTCTCCAGTATAAACATGGTATAATTTTCTTCACATGTTGACCCCAACTATCTTAAATATCCGTCAAGGGTGCCCTGGAATTTAATGACAAATTTTTTTTCTTAATTTAAAAAGTTCCTCATCCCATGCCGCTATGCCCATGACATATATATTCAAGGACTGTTAAGGTCACCATGAGAATAAAATAGGTATATGTTTCTAGTGGAGCAATATTTTATTAATTTTTATCATAAAAGTTTTGCTCAACCCACGCTCCCTATACTCCCACCTTAAAATCTTGACCAAACTTTTAATCTAGTCAGCATTATGATAATGTGACCCGTACCGGTAATAACACGATCTAAATTTCAAATTTATTTGATAATTGTTTCCAATTATGAGGAGGTTTGGACTTGAATCTTGGCTGTGTATACAGAGGGTGTTTGTTCATAAATAGTTTCCCCTTCTCCCGCCACACCAGTTTGGGTACATTTACTATAAAAGAACATTCTCCTCATCCTTACTTCATTAGCTTAATTAATATATAAGGGTGTAGCCTGGACGGGAATTGCTGAGAAAAATTAAATAACGGTGTGTTTAAAGTGATACATTAAAATACTTTAAATGTCGAAACTTTCCTTGGCAGTTAACGTGTATGGTTTCCTGTGGAACTCGAATTTGGATCTGGACTAGGCTCTTAAAATTGAGTGTTAGTAGCAAGTATGTAAGTCTTTTAACTCCCCTATATTCAAAAGTTCCAATCTGATAATGGGCAAAATATGTTAAATTTGCTGTAAATTCACAAAATGTCTTCAATAATCTTTACGGAATAACGTGACATTTATAACGGACTTACGCCGTTGATTTCCGGATACCTCTCAGTTTTTAATCACGTGGATGAGCCATAATGAAGTTTCTTTGAAGTTCGTAGGAATCGGAAAAACGTTGGGAAAATACTCTTTGATGTGACGTCATCTTTTATCAATATTTTCTCTTATACTTTAGGGTTTCTTTGACTCCCTCTCCACTCCATCTCTCTCTTTACTCACGTTTTTATAATACCTGACTGCATTGCTCGTTACATCCCTGAGCCTCGTTAAAGGTAGTCCTAGTAGCTCTCTGTAACATCATTACCGTAAGAAAACATGTCAAGTTATTTTCACATGTAAGCTATAAAAATAATTGAATAAGTTCACACTATAGCTCAGGGGGTAGTATATCTCCCCAATGATCTTAAAGTTCTAGGTTCAGTTCCTGGTCATTCATATCATTCGTAAATTTGAGTCTTCGCCTTTTACAATGTAAATTAACGTCTGTGAAACTTGATGTTGTGTCTAAACTAAACTAATATTAAGAAGCTTTTATTGATATAACTAGCTGAATCATAAAGTACTTGTTAAATAACACGTTTGTTACTATAATAAGCATCTTACGTAATGAATAGATTGGGGCTCAAATTTCGTCCAGGTTGGTCGTATATTTTAAATGGTTTCTCCAAACTGCTTCCACGCAAATACTAGATATATTAGGATTCTGGCAGGAAGAAACATTTAAAAAAAATACAAATATAATTATCTCCGTATGGTCAACATTGAAATAATTTTACTATTTTATTAGTATCGTTTTATAGGTATTTATCATATATATCAAAATTGACATATGCGGATCATATGATTTGATATTTTATTTTAATATTTGATAGGTGTTTTAGTAACTTTCTTAGACATAAAAATGTTTTCCTTTTATAATGGTACTGTTTATTTTATCTAAATTATGCTTTCCACACCCTTAATACATCAGTGTAGTTAAATGTGTAAAGCTCGTATTGGTACTAAGGCACGGAAAGAAAAAGAATATTATCTTAAAATAAATGATACGGAGCTCCGCATGGACTTTCTCGCTCTATTGGTTAAAATGGATATATTTACTCAAAACTTGTATTACATAATGTGAAACGAAATAATATGCACTAACAAACCCAAACATAAATTGTGCTATAATTATGTAAAAAAAATTGATTAACGGTTTTAAATTTTATGATTTTAGTTTTAAGGAATTGATGTCCTCACTTGTATAATGGGACCAATAAAAATTATCGATATTGGGTCCACAAGGGTCAAACTTCGTATTACAATTTTGACTTATGGTTATAATTTTTGACATTTTATTAGAGGTTGCACAACTTCGGGTCATCGCATTGCTATTAAATTCCTCATTTTGACCAATAAAAATGTAAATATTGACTATTGAGTCCAAAATGATAGAGATAGATCATTGCTGTGTAACCATTTTCCCCATTATCCCTAAGAGGCTAAAGGAAAAAGAACTTGACATTTTGAAAGACTAATATTTAATTACGCTGTGGCATTTTTTCCCAAACTGGGGTTCGCGAAATCTTCCAAGGGGTCCACCAAAATATTTCCGTAATGGCGGATGTTTAACGAACAGTTTGTGAAATTTGGTGAGGCATATTTACTTATCTATACATTAGAGAATTATTGCATTAAAACATAAGTAGTGTCTCTGTACAGCTAAATCTCACAAAATTGTATTAATATATTTTACAATATCTCAGAAATTATTAGTTTTATAAAAATATATTTCTAATAAAAGGTTATTTTTAATTTTTAATAGTGCTACAATTTTGCAATGATAAGTTATTTAGTATCTCAAATAGTTTTGGAAATATGGACATTTTCGCTTCTGTAAAGTACCCTAAAAATCCTTTTCATGTGAAAATTAAAATAGCAATTTTATTTATAATGTTAATCAACGTCTAGATACGAATTTTAATCAAAGTCGTTAGAGTCAATTTTGATTAAAAACAATATTTTTTTCTCTTCGCACTTTAGTAAACTACTCTTAATTTTAGGGTTAAACAGAAACATAAACAGAAGGCATTGCAAAAGTTACTTTTTAAGGGGGTCATGAAACTTCGACATCCATCAATATTTAGGGTCATATTTTTTTCAGGTTGAATGATTTTCTTTAGTGTCCGAAAAGTTAAAAAATTATATCTATTTTCGTATAGCTTGAAAATTATCGGTATTATAAAAACATGTTTCAAATAAAAGATTTTTATTATAAATAGACTTACATATTTACAATGATGATTAATTTCATATCTCAAAAAGTTACGGAGATATTATGAAAAAAGAGAATTTACCCATCAAACCGGAACCCTTAAAGTCATTTTTACCAAACGGTAAGAGTAGCCATTTTGTTTGTAATATTGAAAAATTATTAGAAATAAAATTTAATCAAAATCATTAGTGCCAATTTCGATAAAATCTATTTTTTCTCTTTTTATCCTTCAGCAAACTACCCTTAATTTTAGGGTTAGATATCCGAGTCCAAAAAACCCTCGGGACAACCTTACAAAGGTTCTATATATAAAGTTTTAGCCCGATCGGTAAAATAGTTTAGGCTCTACTCCAAGGTACAGACAGACGGGAATATAAAAACAACTTTTTCTGATTTGGGAGATCATGAAACGTCAACATTCGTCAAAATCACGAGTTCGATTTTTTTGACGATCACAACAATTTCTCTACCTGTAAGATAGCGAGAAAGTAAAGATGTATATACTTATATAAATAGATAAAAAATATATACATACTTACATGAGTATGTATATAAAAGTATATGTATACTAAAAGTATATGTATACTATAAGTATGTGTATACTTCATATATAAAATCCAGAGTGTTATCTAATGTAGTTGAATATTTAAGAGCTTGTCACCCATCGTTTGAAAATGGTTCTTTTACAATCATTCACACCTGCTGGTTGGCCCATTGTCCATTTCCTACGTATGAGCTGTTGCGTTAGCTTGCGTTCAATAAGAAACCAACATAAATGGGCATTCTATGTTCCCTTAATTTGTTTATCATTCTTAATTTATTTAAATAATAATAATTTAAAAATCACACCTAGATATAGTAATCGAACTTTGGACTTGTATCGAAGTGTGTTTTTTTAAACAAAATTTAAATCTAGTTCCTGTAAACGTCAGCTTAGCCGTACAAAATAATAATTGGCCTAAATATATTTAAAAGTCTTCTATTAGGATATTAATATTTTCTAATACTCGCACTATGAATTCTATCATTTATATAATCTGACCACTATAACAAGAATTATTTAACTTAATACAGCTTCAAAAGTTTTTACTCTAGTCATACGCCAAGCAATGTTTTCTAAAACCATCAGTTTTTTAAACCCAAAATAAATAAGGTTGGAGATCATTCAATCATGTTTCCCACACCAGTTCAAACGCTGATAAATGCGTTAGTCTCGTCTGGTCTGGTTTTCCTGTGACTTGAAGCTAAGGTTATATAATCTTATGTGGATGCATTTAGGGTGGTTTATCACCTCTGATATATTACTGTGGCTTTCCCAACCACTTTACATGCTGATGTGGGTGCATTTCCTACTATCCATTCTCCCAAAATATATAGTTTAAAAAAAAGTGTTAACTACTTTTGGGTGTACTGAGGATGTTTTTTCTTAAATGGTTTCTCACTCTCTCCATGCAAATGAGGGTACAATTCCTTTAAATTCAACCTTCCTCATCCCTCATTTATTAGCGTAATTAGTACATAAGCTTATAACCCATGTGGGCAGTAAGACTCGGTGCTAAAAAAATACTTTGGTCCTATCCGTACTAAATAAAAAATAATAATGCTTATTATGTTATATTTATTATTTCTATGCACTAAAAGGTTATTCTTATGGTGGCCCGACCATAGACTTTCTAGTTGCATGGTTTGCAGGCAAATTTTATTTCCAAAGGGTTAGGGGCAAATAATATTCCTTTTTTTTTTCTCGCTATAGATTTTTTTAAAAGAAAATGGATTTGTGAATTTCCCGTTCTTTAGAATATCGTAAAGCCCACCATCTCTTTCCCCCATTCTCTAACCCCCCACCCCCTCTTCCTACTGAAATGAACGAATCGCATTACAAAGCATGTTTTAATTAAAACGTGCAGGTTTTTGTTTGCTCTCTTGTTCGAACGTTGCGGTGAGGGCCGATCCTCCGGTTATTGATTCCGGGCACCACCGGAGCAGTTCCGGGCTCCAGGATGAAAGAGACCTCGGAGGTTTTATCCCTCCCTCCATCCTACCCCCTTTCTCTCTGCTCTTGTCATGTGAGGGATGAAAAGGTAGCGACCGGAGATGTGGATGCTACGGCTACATGCAGCACTGGCTTATGTACAGAGATAAAAGTGGAAAATTAAACATGTTTAGTAATATACCATGTTAGGAACGGAAATAACCTGTTTGTTTGCTTTGCAGTATAGAAAAAAGTAAGGTTGCCAACAAATTGTATGAGATAATACTTTTATTTTTAAATACATTCTTTTATTTTTTTAGATTTTGACAGTTATGATTTTATCTATAGAATTTAGTATATGAGGGTAGTTTGTAGAAAATGTTTCCACATTGGTATGGAGGAATTATTGCAAAACCACAGTGATACGGCAACCAAATGTGGAAAGCCATCTCAGCGCAAACTATCGGGATTTGAGCCCCGACCTTCTTGTTATAGGTGTCAAAATGCAATATGAATTTATATCCCTACACCGTTTGACCACCGCTGCAAGTGGTAGGCCTATTTAATTCTAAAATATAACTTTACATGTGTATAGAGTTATAAAATAAGGGGGTCATTAGCGTCGGGGATCACCCACATTATGATATCTGGCTCCTATTTACCGCTCCAACTGCATTACGTGAGTACCAACTGTAGAACCTACCTAGATTCTAAATAAAGACCTTCAAAGATGGTTGTACACGGGTTTAAGAGAAACGTCTCAACAACCTTGATCACAACTGAGGAAGTTTTGACTTCAAATCCGCATTCGCCTGGAAAGAAAGTATAAAGTCGCATTCTTACCTGGATGCAAACCCTAATATATATAATCAAATTCACAATTGACTAATTAACTATATAATAATGATTTAGGCATAAGCTGTCATCATTATGTTTATATTGGTCCCGGCATAGATCTATCTGATTAGCAAACCCTTCCTTCACCTCTGACAAGTACATCTTGTGAATGTGGGGAATGCCAGGCCTCCACCGTGGTTTGGATTCCACGTTAAACTGTAGGTCCTCCATTTCATCTCAAGATCACCCTACCATTACACATTTGCGTAAGTGCGTACAACCCGAACGGGTAGTAAGACGCGGTGCAAATAATAATAATAATAATTATTATTATTATGTTTATTTTCTGATTTCGTGTATAGTTAGTTTTATGTCAATCTACAGGTATGAAATATTTGCTCAGTAATTGTACCGCTACACATCTATAGGCTACTCTATGTTTATTAACTATGCTACATCAGAAACTACACCATCAAATCTACGTATCGTTTAGATAATTTAAATATTAGATCCTACCTATATTTAAAACAGCAAGTATATTCTAAATGAACCACTAAGGCACTGCATTTTTGTTTAGAGTATGATTTTCTACTGGCTTACAATCTAAATCGCAGTTCTCTAAAACAGATTAACCAACGCAGTAAACCTGTATATGGTGAATACAGTCCAATTAAAATAAAAAGGAAACTTTTTGACGGTTAAAATAGTTACCAAAATAATGTTCACACATTTGAACTTAAAGTCATATGATCTGCAACTATGACCTCTCATAGACAATATCGATACCGCTGATATACACTACTAATAAAGAAAAATGGGTGACCTGGTGGTCCAGGGGTAAAGTGTCAGACTTCTGTGCTGGGGGTCCGGGGTTTAATCCTCGGTCCCAGCACAGATTTATCTGATTGCCAAACCCTTCCTTCACCTCTGACAAGAAGTGTATTAGTCACAACTTGTGAATGTGGGGAATTGCCAGGCCTCCACCGTGGTTCGGATTCCACGTTAAACTGTAGGTCCTTCATTTAATCTCACAATCACCCTACCATTACACAACATCAGCGTAAGTGCGTATAACCCGAACGGGTAGTAAGACGTGGTGCTAATAATAATAATAAAGAAAAATCTTTTTCGATGTTGGTTTTAAAAAAAAAGTCTGTACTTTCAAAAGGTTCTTTATACCAGAATCTTACTATGCGTACAGTAATGTTCCTTGAGCTTATATGGTACTCATTGTTTAAAATCAATTTATTAAAACCCTTCATTTGTGGTCACGTGTACTAAACGTCAAGCTCAACCACGGAATCCATGGTGGCTGCTTTATCTGATAGCTCGTGATTCTAAAGTGATCACTCATTTGTAGCTGACAATTTTCGCCGGGTCCACCACAGACGCTGCCTTAAAATATGAGTGAAACATGACCCTGGGCACGGGACGACTGCTGCCCAGGTGTCATTTTTCAATTTAAAGAATATCAACTAGTTTAGTTTAACAATAACGGCAAGGACAGTAGGACTACTGGGCATACAAAGGGTGGTTTACTCACCACTCTCCCTCTACGTAGATACTGGTGTAGTTATTCTAATTTATACCTTCTTTATCCATTCCCCATTAACGTAATTCAATTATGATGACAAGGCGCAAAAAAAAATTCAAGTAGAAAAATTTCAGTGTGTTTAAAAAATAATTTTATAATGTTTTAAATCAAATCATTCGTATTGGTGAGCACACGGACTAAAACTCTGGCTCATCTAATTTGATTTGACAGTGATGAGAGGCTGGTTTTCGAATCCCGGCCGGGTTTACTGAGGCTAGTATTCTAGGATCGCAATAGACTGCTATGAATCTCATGCGGGTGAACTCAGGGTTTTTTCCCAATTTAACTCACCACTGTGATTATTCCATCCTCCTTCTACGTTAATACGAGTAAAGATCCTCTTAACTACCATGCCCAGCAGTATATCTTAGGTTAGCCATCTTTATTGTTTTGAGGAACCCCTAAAACCTATTGAGAAAATTTTAGGAGACCCATCATAGAACCCATCTTAAATTAAAATTTAACATGATAAAATATTTAAACTGTACAAATAATTATTTGTGTTTGAATACTTGAGTTTTATTTTATTTTTAATACTATATGTCCTACCATTGCCAAAAACCACAAGTAAAAATAAAAAACATGAAAAATATAAGGCACTTAAAAATTAAATCAGTACCATTGTTTTCAATGTTTCAGTGTGAAACTAGGGCTTTTCGCTTTCGGCATATTTATTTAATTATTATCGGACACATTTTTGACAAGCACCTCCGGAAGTTTAATTTTCTACACACAATAATATCACAGTTATTGAATATAGGCCTATGTCATGAGCATAGCGACATTAGAGGACAAACTTTTTAAATGAAGTTATCATATTCCAGAACACCTTGGCAGATATTATAAAACAGTTTATATTACCATGTGAAACAAATTAAACTCTGTGCTACTACTGAATAAATATTTAATTTGTTTGCCGAAAATGTTTTTTTCTATAAAAACTGCAAAATTACTGCCCTTAACTAGGAATCCCTTTCATACCACCTTTGATGTGTTTTTTTTAAGCCTCTGAAGTATCTAGTGTAAACTAAGAATCCCAAGTTAAGATTAATTTTATACACATGGTACTAAAAAATGATATTGATTATTTGTCATAAACTTAGTGTAATTTTATGATAAACTGTTTTAATTAAGAGAAACCAGTTTAAAACCTATTAGTAACAACAATGCAACAAAACATGTGTTATTACTATGTGCAATAATATTAGTCGTATTATTATTGTTTTATTAATCGAATTCCTTTTTTAAATAGTAGTTGGAATTATCTATTTCCTGATTGACCTTACTGAAAGTTGCGTGATAGGCTCAGAGGGCGTAGATTAAGGCATGCCGATATGTAACCAAACTAGGCGTAAACTGATGCAAGATCTTGTTTGAAGCGAATAAAAATGTTATCGACGTAAGGTATTGGCTAGTGCTGCAGATTATCGGTTAATTTCGAGCTGTACCATCGCCGCGCACCCTCTCAGTAACAATACAAGTTGAGGGGGGATCGCAAAAAGGTCGAGAGGTCATTCGCAGAGACCCCGCGAGTGCGCGAGTCCTGGCACGCGATTGGTTGCCTCGTAACCTCTGACCCCTCCCACGGTTTCTTTCCTACACCCCCGCACTACCGTACAGTAGTGAAGCACCCCGCTCAATACCCCCCTTCCCCCGCAAACCCATCACTACAGGAAGTGAGTGCGTGCGTGTGTGATTGTGGAAACTTTGCCGTCACTACTGTGCGCTAGGGGGATGGATTCTTGAATAGGGAGGCCGAGTCTTGATCTACGGCTAATTTCCTTGGATTTATTTTTATTTTATTTTTTCATTGTGGTTTACTATCCACAATTTACGTGGGATGTAATCTTTTCCTAAAAATACACTCTTTTAAAGGCCTCGACTACTTTAAGTTAAATATCCTAACGCTACGGTATTTCTAATGGGATTGACATTAGTGAAGCTTCCAATTCAATGATGCAATCGTTAATTATTTTAGAATTTTCTGTTGTGTACAATATCATGTTTCTATTCAATTATTTTGATCTCAGAACTGCAATATCTCACGTGATACGTCATTCAAAATGAGCCAATGAGCTACCTCAGATGCCTCATGATTTTTTTTATATAAATATATAATGTATTTTTTTAAATTCTATAAAGACATGTGTATTATAATTGCGGCTGCTAGTTTTATTATATTGCACCAATTAATAAACAAAAAAAGAAGAAGAAAATGACGGTGGTGGGTGACATCTCTGCTACAAAGTCGAAGACAGCATAGTATTGAAAATTCACTTATTGATATGCGTTTGCAAGAAGAAACTGGTCAGTTTAGAAACTTTTGCAGAATGGCATCAGAGGATTTTGATCACTTATTATGTATGATTTACAGAAATATTTCTTTAAAAAAATAAAAATTATAGAGATGATATTTCTGCACAGCAAAGGCTTGCTTTGACTTTGCGATTTTTGGCAACGGGTGATGCTTATCCAAGCCTAATGTACCTTTATAAAATATCGAAATCAACAGTATGCAATGTTATTCTTGAAATGTGTACGGCTATAATTGAAGGACTACAGGATTTTGTTGAGGTAAGTTTTTAACTCATTTTCTTGTACGAAAACAATCTCACGACATGTATAGTATCTGCAATTAAACCAACATTATAACAAATGTGTAGGCATAAATTTTTACCCTTCGCCTATGAATTATTTTTTAAAATTACAAGATGAGAGGGTATAAATAAAATGTTTAGCTTGCTTATTTCATTTTTTGTTTGTTTTTAGACACCGTCAACAGAAGAAGAATGGTTGAGAATTGCAAGTATATTTGAAGAACAGTGGAATTTTCCTAACGTTATTGGTGCCATCGACGGAAAACACTGTGTTATACAACCACCAATCAAAAGTGGCAGCGACTTCATCAACTACAAATCTACTTTCACTATTGTTTTGATGGCTGTTGTGGATGCTGATTATAATTTCATTTATTTTGAGGTCGGTTGCCAGAGTCAAATATCCGATGGGGGAGTGTTCAGAAATACAGTTTTCGACCAGAAACTTCAAAATGATGACTTAAAAATCCCCCCCTGATAGCTATCTTCCCAGAACACAACAAAAAGTACCCTACGTATTTGTTGCAGACGATGCGTTTCCATTACAAAGCCATATAACGAAACCATATCCTGGTACTCATGTTAAGGGCTCGGACAAAAGAATCTATAATTACCGCTTATCAAGAGCATGTCACGTAGTTGAGAACGCCTTTGGTATTCTTACGTCTGTCTTCCGTATATTGAGAAAACCTATGATGCTGCAACCAGAGGAAGCTTCAATTGTTGTGATGACATGCGTTTACTTGCACAAGTTACTAATGAAAAGAAAGGCATCTCGCAGCCACTACGCTCTAATTGGAATATTTGATAGAGAGGAAAGCAATAATATTATTCTCGGCGACTGGAGAAATGATACAAACCTGTCGTTTTTGCCTCTTCGTACCGTAGGACGCAGACATATTGAATATTGTGAAGCTATAAGAAACAGCTATTTACGATATGTTTGTAATACAGATTGTTTATCATGGCAAAATAATGTAGCATAGGTGCGCTAAAATAAAGTACAGCATTGAAAATCAAATAGTATTTTATTTAACATTTTAGAGAACTTAAAACAAAATTGAATAAGGAACGGTAAATATTATTTAGAAGAAAATATATATTCTTACTTGATTGTTTCTCTTGTTCCTATCTTTATGTTAATTAATAATAATAATAATAATAATAATAGAAATAGTAATTTCAAATTAGACCAAATATCTGTCATATGTCATTTTAAGTGTTTATTTGAATAGATTTTGCATTCTGTTTAATTTTAGTCAACTGATATTACCAAATGTTCATCTTTGTTTAACATTGACCAATTCTTGTCATTTGTTCAATAACTTATTTTTACTCTTATTTAATATGATCTAATAAATAAATATTTTTTTTGTTATATTGTAGTCCGTAATACCCAACATAGTATTTGCTAAATTTTACAATATAATTGTGTCCAAATTACTTTAGTTTTGTCAATAAAATTAAAAGTACTTATATATATAAATGTGCCTTGGCTTAAAAGCTAATTTGTACTCTCTTCCGAGTAAGTATTTGTAAAGAGTCTTAAAGTGTTTTCGTCTGCTGTACATTGAGAATCCAAGCGTGTTTCCAGATTCAACTGATAATCTTCCGTTATGAGATTTGTCTGCGTGCGAGGTAGAGCCTGTGACGACGATTGTGCTTGAGGAGATGATCCTGACGGCGACGCCTGGGAATATGAGGATGGTTATGGTGATGGTAGAAAGTATGATGTAAATAGTGATGTTGCAGAGCGAGGATCGTCATATTTACCCATATTAACTTCATATATTTGATATCAAATGTTCAATGGTACTTTTTGTGTACTTTCTATGATTCATAACTATGTGTTCCCCAAACACCGAGCTTTCGTCTCTGCGACTAGAAATAATTTATTTTAAACATTTATAGGCATTTTCAACTATGGGATCTTCTGAGAACTCTCTTTTTTCTAGTTTTTTTTATGGGGGCGGGGGGGATTTAAATTATTTCTGGCGAGAAGATGAAGCAGACATAGTTTTTGTTTCTAGTTTGTTGTCGTCATCGTTGGTTGTATTCTGTGTTTCGAATCCTTCCTCTGCTGTTTGTTTAGGTTCAGTCTACACTTGAAAATAATGTGATAGAACCCCTTATAAAAATGAATATATAGATAATATTATTGTTACAAATTAAATTTCGAAAGTCAATAAACACACAATCATAATGACGAACTTTCACATTTATAGATTAATAATCATTAAACATACATTCAGACAAACTATTTCGTATAATAGTATAGACAGCAACAGGGGTGGAGGTACACTCCGTCGAGATTGTAAGGTAGCAACTCACTGGCTCAGCCCACGCGGTATGCTATACCTCCTCACATGACTGCA
>CABFOW010000451.1:233586-262862 GCA_902141385.1 Timema californicum | reverse complement strand
ATATATATATATATGGATATATTTTTTAAGTCAATTTAAAAAGGTTTAAAGCAATTTTATAGAAAAAAGTATATATTTTTAGGAGATCAAAGTCCAAGCCTTGATAGTAAAGCTAGTATAGCAAAGTAACTAAAGTTCCGGACATATATTTCAATGAAATGTTTGTGTAGAGCTCATCTGGTGAACTAGGAAAAGTTGGAGTGGCACAGAAGTGAACTATCCAGTTGGCAGTTATAACTCCTGGCTTAGGAAATATAGCACGAGAGATATGAATTATCGTAACATCTGTTTAGAGACGAGTCTTAATTTATTACGTAACTTTAGAATCATTGATCTAAATAAAGGGTTGTCATAAATCAGGAAGTTTAAATATTAGGAAACTGATGAGAATGCAGTTGAAAAAAAAAGTTTTTATAGTATCAAATATTGATAAAATTGTATGTGCATATATATATACACATACCTAATCAAACCGTTCCCTTACGGGGTAGGCAAGAAACTCTACATATAGCTCAAAAAACAAAATCTCAGTACTTAATCAATCATCACTAACTTTCTCCACACTCCCATATCCTTGAATACTCCCTTCGCTTTAAC
This sequence comes from Timema californicum, assembly GCA_902141385.1. Lineage (NCBI taxonomy): Eukaryota > Metazoa > Arthropoda > Insecta > Phasmatodea > Timematidae > Timema > Timema californicum. The sequence continues at coordinate 262,265 of CABFOW010000451.1, read as the reverse complement.
AACATCCATAAACCGAGTCATTCATGCTCTTTTATTCTTATCATTCTTAATGTCTCTCTTGTTCACACATACGTCTACAACATTGAACCACGTTTTATATGGTTCATCCTTTAGATCCACACAATTTTCAATCTTGTATTTGTTTTGTCACTCAATACACACTTATTCGCTCAACATTTTCAAACCAACGTAAGACGCTTCTTTCACATTTACCTATTGGACTTCCTTTCATATCGCACTTTTTTTTACAGCACCCATCCATTACTGACTTTGCACATACGAGTTTTTCTATTATTATTATTTATTATTACTATTATTATTATTAGCACCGCGTCTTACTACCCGTTCGGGTTACACGCACTTACGCTCATGTGTAATGGTAGGGTAATTGTGAGATGAAATGGAGGACCTACAGTTTAACGTGGAATCCGAACCACGGTGGAGGTCTGGCGTTCCACACATTCACACGTTGTGATTAATACACGTCTTGTCAGACGTGAAGGAAAGGTTTGGTAATCAGATAAATCTGTGCCGGGACCGAGGATTGAACGCTGGACCCCAGCACAGAAGTCCGACACCTTATCCCTAGATCACCAGGTCACCTTCTAACACCGTGTTCATTATTTTATTTTATAGATATTGATATAATCTATGAAAAGAAACAAATGCAGATCACATGATTTCACGTGTTTATATTTTAAGTTTAACACTTATGCTTTAATTGCACCAATGGAGTAATAATGAGGCAGTTATAATTTCGAGGAAATGTATCCGCATTTGTGTGGAGGGATAGTTGAAAATAATTCAGGGAAACCAATTCTCTGTACACCCAAGCGAGATTTGAACCTCGATATCTTCCCGTCATCAGCAATATAGTCTACTGCAAGAGTAACTCGTTAGACCATGCGGCCACCGAAACGGATCTTACTTTGAGAATTGAGCGGCTTCAAGTTTTTTTTTATGAGATCCGACTATACGTCTATTATTCCTCCCCCTTGAGACTTTACTGATCCTTTTGCCGGTTGGAGGGACTTTAGTGTCCCATTATTTCGCAAACAGGGTAAGGTATCGTAGTGAGGACGAGACTTAAGATATAAAATTAACTTAGGGCGCGCAGGATTGTTGTTTTCCTCGGGTTTTCGGTCAAAGTGGATGACTTCCATTTGATCCTGAAAAGATATGAAAAGAGGTTGAGGGGAAGCTTTGTTCAATAAAACTACTACTCGCATCGGATGACACGGAGAATAAATGTCTTGCTCGTTTAGTTTGCTTTGTCGTTGACGTGGAGGTTGGGTTTCTAATCCCGGGCGGGTGTTTTACTTATTTTTTCCTTAATGTTCTCCCACTCTTCTTTCACGCAGCTGAGGGTTCATTTCCTCTAAATTCTATAATAATCATCATCATCACCATATCAGCCTAATTGAAATGCGTATAATACTATTGAATTGTATGATGTGCTGGTAAATAAATAAAATACTCTTTTTATATATATATATAAAACTATAGTTAAACTTATTTTGGGAACAAAGAGAACGTGAGTTTAAGTTTACTCACTTTGGTGGTCGAAAGGTTTAAGGAGTCACTCTAGTGCTAAACAGTTCTGCTTATGACTGGAAGATTGGGGATCGAATTCCAGTTGGGTATATTGCGTATTTTCCTTGATGATTTCCCAATTTACTTCCTCTAAAATGCTTCCTTCATCATCCCCACCGCATTAGCTTAGTTATTATCATAAATGCATACAATCTGAATAGGTAGTTATTATTATTATTATTATTATTATTATTATTAGCACCGCGTCTTACTACCCGTTCGGGTTATACGCACTTACCCTAATGTGTCAGTTGGATATATTGTGTATTTTCCTTGATGATTTCCCAATTTACTTCCTCTAAAATGCTTCCTTCCTCATCCCTACCGCATTAGCTTAGTTATTATCATAAATGCATACAATCTGAATAGGTAGTAAGATTGTTTAAATTTATAAAATACAATATGATTAATTTTCTATACAAACTGACCGAGAAAGTACTTAAATATTTGTCAAGGCATCGCAGAATTTTAGCAAGAGCCCATTTTAAAAATAAAATGTTGTAATGCCACTATTCTCATGACAAATATAAAACAAAAATTCAGATCCGCTCTTGAGAAAATTAAATTAAACCCTTATACTGAAATAACCTTCTATTTATTTTGCACAAAACCTTCTTTTTATTAAGATTGTAAAAACACGCACCTCACGCCTGAAGTGGTCTAGAGTGAGAGAGCACAAGCTATTTCAAGTGAAAAATATATTAAATGATTTTAGGTCTATATATTTTTTCAAATACTTTATAAAAGGTAAAGTTAGCTAAATCTCTTTTTTTTTTGGGCTTAAAACATATTTAGAGAGTAGAAATCCCATCAAATGTTTCCATATGAACACGAACATGTAACAGGTTTTCCTGCTTTTTAAAAATTATGCTAAAAATGAAATAAAAAAGTGTCTACAGACTCACAATAAATGCTGGAATTAAATTGATGCGAAGGTTTTAGTTTATTTACTGTCCCATTCAGGCTATAACCACAGGTACTAAGGTACTAATTATACTAACGTTTTAGGGAAGATGAAGGTTCGATTCATATTAAGTGCATCCTCATTCACGTATAGAGAGTGTGTACTTTAAGTACACCTGACAAAGATACAAACCTCTACCCTCCTATCATTGGCAGTTCAGTATATTTTCAGTGCGATTCCTTAGATCGGGGTTCGAAACTTAGGCGGATATATTAAATGTGGTTTTCATTAAATGGGTCTTAGACACCTACATCCACGCAAGTGCTGATACTCTTCCTATAAATACAACCTTACTCATCCCTAATAAACTAACGTAATTATTACGTATGCGTGTAAACCTGAACGAGTAATAGGAAGTGCTAACAAAAAATCACGTGATTGGGTACGTATGAGGCATATAGGTTTTTATAAGAAATGCACCCCCCGTATTTCAGTAGAGGAAGATTAGGGCACCCTTTAGGTAAAAACAACTCGGTAGACCCGGGTTGGATTCGAAACTCTTATTTCCCCATCATCAAACATCCAGACTAAAGGAGCCTGACAGTTATTCCGACCATTATGTTTTTATCACAAGAAATTGTGTTTTAAATTAAAAACTTTTGTGAACCAAATTGACACGTACGTGGGCGGTCACCAGTCTCGTCCTGTCGGGTTCGCTTGTGTTGTTGAGGTCGGGGTTTGACTCCTTTATCGTTTAACTGAGGTAGTATCCACTTTGGTGGTCGCGTGGTCTAACGCCCTAATCTCATGTTGAACTAGACTGCCGAAGACGGGGAAATCAGGGCTCAATCCCTGTCGGGTACACTGAGGGTGGTTTTCCTAAATAGTTTTCCCCTCTTTCCCTACGCAAATGCGAGTGCATTTCCTATAAATTTAACCCCCCAATCTTAGTACATTAATGTAATTTGTACATAGGCGAATAGCCTCAACAGGAAGTAGGACATGGTGCTAAAAACCCTGAGGTAGTGTTTCCTACTCTTGTTTTCTACGAAAATGTGGGTACACTTCCTATAAATTCCAACTTATTCGCAATAAATTATTCTGCGTGGATATTCAAATAGTCCCGAAGATTTGTAAGACAAGGAGAACAAATTTATTCCCATAAATCAGACTAAATATGATCTCAAACATTTGAGATTACACATATAAACATGATGTTTAAATAATACAATTTTACACTTACTGGACTATACATAAAAAAAGAAGGCTGTTGCAACAAAAAATCTAGTCAATATTTGAAGTAATGTTACTGTCAGTGACGGGCAAGGATATCAAGAAAAGGTTTAAGAGAAAATTGGGTGTGGAGAGAGAGGGGGGAGGAAGAAATTGGGAGTAACATGAATGAAATGGGGCCGTGCTAGAACAAAGTAATGGCCCATTAGAAGCAGCCGATATCGGAACAAATGGTTTACACACAACAAGATTGCAACGTACCCTCAAAGCTTCAATGACGACAAGAGAAGAAAAAAAATATATATAAGGGGAGGTTTAACAGAGTTTACTTTTTGTGTAAGTCTCTCAAGAACATCGTGAATGAGAAAAGATAAGCGTAAATGTTTTTTTTTTTGCTTAAAAAACTCTTCAACCCTCCCTGTTACCTTGCTTTCAAGAGTGGAAAACTGTAAAAAACAATCACCTCTTATTTTGCATTCTTTAAGGGGAGAACGAGTGTGCGTTAGGCTTTTGCAGGAACGTGCGTAAGTGGGGAGTACACGTGAAATAGCGTTTCTTGGGCAAACAGTCTTTATTTAAATGGAAAGAACGTATAGACTCTGGAGTTTTGATCCCTTTAGCTAAAGTGCATTTACCTAGATAGTGTATAGTCAGTTTATGATAGAAAGATTTTTTATTGTTATTATTTAGCAACGAGTCTTACTACCCGTTCGGGTTATACGCTTTAAGTACTAATTACGCTAATGGATTGGGAATTGGGAAGGTTGAATTAGAGGAAGTGAACCCGCATTTGCATGGAGGGAGAGTGGAAAACCATTCAGGAAAAACCACACCCAGTTGACCCAACTGAGAATCGAACCTCGATCTCCCCGTCCTCGGCGGTTATGATAGAAATATACTTGACTGTTAAAAAAGTTACGAAAACAATGTTCTTACATTTATATATCAAGATATGTGATCTATATTCGTAAATTTGAAATATGATACTATTATTATTATTAGCACCGCGTCTTACTACCCGTTCGGGTTGTACGCACTTACGTTAATTTGTAATGGTAGGGTGATGTGAGATGAAATGGAGGACCTACAGTTTAACGTGGAATACGAGCCATGGTGGAGGCCTTGTATTCCCCACATTCACAAGTTGTGATTAATACACATCTTGTCAGAGGTGAAGGAAGGGTTTGGTAATCAGATAAATCTATGCCGGGACCGAGGATTGAGAAAAATTATACTGGATTCGACTATATCCGTTCACCTTATTATTTCTGTCTCCGAATTTCCCCTATTCATGTACAATTGTAACAATTAATTTAGCACCATGTCTTACTATCCGTTTGGGTTATACGCGTAAGTACTAAATACGCTAATGTTTTAGGAATTGGGAAGGTTGATTTAGAGGAAGTAACCCCACATTTGCGTGGAGGAAAAGTGGAAAACTATTTAGGAAAAAAACACCTGACCGATATTCGAAACTCAATATAGCTGTCACCAGCAGTCCAAATTTTCTGCGAAAGTATCGTGTTAAACCTCGCGGCCACCGAGGCCGGGTTATCGTTGTTGATTATATAAGCACACTAATTTTAAAGTAACTTAAATCTAAAACAGACAAAACACTCAGCCACAAGTAATTAATTTATCGATCTGAAAGGTTAAGCCTCTTTTTCACCAATGATAAATTTTTCAGCCATCCTGATAATCGAGTTCGGGACCCCTAGCTAAACAAACAAACACGCTATCAAGGTGTCTTACTTAAATTTTTATTATTAGTGTTTTTTATATAAGTATTAGTAGTATCTATCAAAAGTGACAGATGCAGATTACATGACTTAACGTATGAATAGGTGAAAGAAGGTCCATTAACCTTTCTAGTGTCGGTTAAGGCTCTTGATAAAAAAAAATGAACTTTTAAAGGCAGGGTGAAAAAATATATTCCTAGAGTACGTCGTCACCGCTTAAAGACCATTCGCCACAGGAGCGGTGTTAAGTGAAATCTAGCAGAAGATGTAAAAATTGTTTAAAGTAAATATGGCCTGTGGGAGATGGGGGAGATCAGGGTTCGTTCCCGGTTGGGTACACTGAGGTTTTTTCCCTAAACGGTTTCCCCACTCTCCCTCCACGCAAATGCGGTTACACTTTATCTCAATCAAACCTTCATAATCCTTAAACCATTATAGTAATTAGTACATAGGCGTATAACCTGCATGGCTAGTAAGATGGGGTACTTTAAAAAATATATATTTAAACAAATAGTTTGTTTGTAAAGATTTGACTGACAACAAATCAACGTAATTATGTTCTTGCTGATCATATGTCTTGGCGGATGTATACAGGAGAGTGAAACTGGGAATTTTTATTAGCTGTCACATACCTATATTCCTACTGTAGATGGGGTGTACCATTGTTTTGTTGCAATGGAGTATTGAATCTCCTCCGAGGATGATTGTTTACGTTCAATCTCCCTATAGGATCGTTCGCAAGGATGTTTTGATTCACTTAGGACCTTCTGTACTTTAATAGAAATTAACGGTAGTGCTTTCCTTCCTTAGGACGATACCTTCATCATCATTATTCTCGAAATGTCTCCAATTAACGCTAACGAAGTAATTTTACACGTAAGGTCTATAAAACTCAGCTCCTCTTCGCTTAGCACTATTCAAATGTTTGCTTAAAGGAAGGGTATTTTCTGAATAACGATGTGTCCTTAAAGGATTAAATCTTTATCTTTTATTCTCTCCAGCATATATAACGCATGTGTGGTTTTAAGTAAGGAAAGCTAGGGCTGATCTAAATTACCTTCTGCAACATTCATTCCTTATTTATGATTTCTAATAAATAATGTTAGGGTTAGTCTATAATTTCCTCTTTAGCCCACAGTGCATAAATGTGATTAGTACAAATATAGAGTGCTTGGGTTAGTCTACTATTTACTTTTAAGCAAATAGTCTACACAAGAAGTTTGAAATGTAGGGTGTTAGGACTATTCTAAAGACTATTCTCTAACACAGTCTACACGTGTGGTTTAAGATGTAGTGTTAGGGTTAATTTATAAATCGCAAACCTATTGAAATTTTAATGTTAGGGATAATCTACAATTTATATTTTCAACATACAATCTGCACATGTGATTAAAGTGTTGGCCTAGTCTACAATCTATACAAGTCCAAGATTTTAACTATTAGGACTAGTCTACCATTTATTTTTTGACATGCAGTATACACATGTGGTAACGTCTAAAAAGTTAGAACTAGTATACAAATGATTTCTTCAACACAGTATACACATGTGGTTTGAGTTGTTAGTGCCAGTCTAGAATTTATTCCCTAATACTGCGTCCAAAGGTGGTTACATAAATAATCCAGGTAAAATAATACATTTTACAAGTATTTTTCTTAGCAGCGCGTCTTCATGACCGTTTGGATTGTACGCATGTGTGGTAATCACACTAATGGGCTAAGGATAAGAAAGGTTGTATCAAGAAGAAGTGTACCTGCATTTGCTTGAAGAGATAGTTGTTAAACAATTTCGAAAAAAAATTACCTTTAGTAATTCTGGTTGGAATTAGAAGACTAAGTTTTCCCTAACAGGTTAATAAGACTATATGAGGTTGACGTATGGTCCGCGCGCCCACCGATGCTAGATGGTTTTGCGTGCACCGCGTTTTACTTACCATTCATGCTATCCACGTATTTATAGTAATGAAGCAGAATTGATGAAGGTAGAATTTATAGTAAGTGTATCTACATTTATGTTGAGGGAAAGTGGGAAACTATTTAGGAAAAATTCCCCCTCATTAAAACGAACCGGGGGACTAACCCAAACCTCCCCATCCCAAGAATCTCAGTTTATTTTGAAATTGTTTCTTCAGCTCATTCAACCACTGATGCGGTCTTAGAATAAATTAAAGCTTTAAAATGGAAAAACTTATTTTTACATTTTATTGAACTTTCCCGGTTAGACTGACCACCTTTGTCATCTAGTGGTCAGTTCCTGTCCCGGGCTCAAACCTAGGCTCTTCAAAATTTATCTTTGAAGCAGTGAGTTGGGAACAAGGTAAAACTCAATCTCATCATGACAAATGAGGAGCTACTTGAACAAAGAAGTGGCAGATACGGTCTAGAAAAGTGAGATTAATAGCCTTAGGGTTTGTTGTGATGACCAAATGACACCATATATACATGAAAGTTAGAGCTATATTCGTCAACAGATGGCGTGGTATGGCTCGATTGTGAGCTGACGCCATGGAGTTTTTTTTAAATCCCAGGTGGACCAGTTTTCCTAAACTACAACTTAGTAGTTTCACTCTTAGTCCTAATCTTACTATGTTATGGTATCGCTTGTATTTCATGTTTACGAGAATATTAGGCTTAGCTTTCTCAGTTATAGCGCAATATTTTTTGGGATATCACTAACATTCTAGAGGCTTGCTCTTTTTAATCTCCTAAGCAATGCATGTCGGGGGCCAGACGAGTAAACTTACAAATAGCTCCTGTTTACAGAAAGTATTTTGTTTTCACAACCAAAGGTGGGTTTACACTCTTGTTAAGAGAGTGGATTATTTCCACACCGCGTCTTATATTCAGTCAGTACGGGATGTGTCTGTATTTAACAACACCAAGGGGGTAGGGATGAGTGAAATAGACATTATCAGGAAGTTTACTCGCACTAGCTTGGAGAGAGATTGAGAAACAATTTAAGAAAAAGACACGATTTGGTGGCCATGTGGTCTATATCGTCACTTTCACAGTAGTTTAGACTGCAGATGAGGGGGAGATCGATTTTAGAGTTATTTGTAAAATATTTTACGTTTTATAAATATCAGTGATCAGTTAACTACCCATAAATGAGTTTTATCCCCAAAAACAATAACTGCACATTGTTATTTAAAACACGACACAATTTCAAGATAAACATTTTGAACAAAATTGTTACAACTATTTTCTAAATATTTAAAGTTTTCAAAAAGTTCCACTCAGTAAACCACTAAACGAATTTGTGTTTCCATTTCAGTGGCCGCATGGTCTAAGGCATCATTCTCGTAATCAACTAGACTACTGAAGACGGGTAGATCGTGGTTCGATCCCGGTCGGGTGTATTGGAAGTAGTTTTTCCTAAATGGTTTCCCAACTTTCTCTCCTCGCCAACGTGGGTTAAACTTCCTCTAAATTCAACCTCTCTCAACCTTACCCAATTCGAGTAATCACAATCAGTGCTATAACCTGAACAGGTAGTAAGAAGCGGTGATAAAAAGAAATCACTGATAGCGTCTATTATTAGTGTCTCACTGACCCTGAAACAGTTCGAACCTTGGCTCCCTTTGATGAGACCACGAAATACCGACTGTCAGCGGGACGCAACCATCTGATACGGGTGAGTATCGCCCTCGTGGTCGCGTAGAGGATACTAGGGATTCCGACTAAACCTCCGTGTTCAAGATAAAGCGCCGGGGGATACGATATGAAGATATCTTCCCCAAGTATGGACCCGCCTTAACAAACAGGATGGGATCATCCCCATCCTCCCTTTAGTCCGAGCGGAGGGAGCTCTCTAAAGCAGAGTAACGCTCATAAGAGTTTATCCTTTACAAACAAGTATGGACGGTAGAGTCAAGCCCAATATTACTACAGCGGCCATTTGACTGGGAGTGTGTCGAGTAGCTGCCAGTCAGGCTAAATAGAACGAAGCTTGCTTCAAACAGGAGAGAGACAGAATAAATGTAACTATCAAGCCCCATCCACAGAGTCCATAGGCTCCGCATCCTTATACTCCATAAGTCCTTAAGGTGCGGCAGAAGGGAGCGCGAGTATTTTTACAGTTTTTTATAGAATATATAATTTTTGGTTAAAATAAATCAAATATGTCTCCAGTAGCAACGTATAGTTTAGTTTTATGCACACGCTGATATCAACAGATTCTTGAATATCTGTCAAGGATGTCCTGGAATTTGTCAAAATATTTTCTCTTTTTTTAAAAAGTTTTGACAAAATTCTAGGACACTATTGACAGATATTTAAGATCTGATGATACTGGCATGTGCAGAAAACTAAACTCTATGTTGCTACTGGAGATATATTTGATTTATTTTAACCAAAAATTATGTATTCTACAAAAACTGTAAAAATACTTGCGCTCCCTTCTGACGCACCTTAATGGTCCTTAGAAATGGAAATCGCGTCTAAACAATTGGTATCGTTAATTACGTGACCATGCCAACCAATGAGAAAAGTTGGTAACAAACAACTCTTCTAAAGAACATTTTCAAGAGCTAGTTGCAAACAGACGATATTTCAGTTAAAAAATTATTAAAACAAGTAAATACACAACATATTTTGATAAAACATCCAGGATAGTCTAAATTTGAGAGGAAAATCACAGTCACAAAAAATATATTTAAAACACGAACCAGGTAATTTAATTGCTATTAAAATGCCATTGGTGCTTTCTTTTCGATGCGCGCAAATGTTTACTTTAGTGTGATTGGCAGTCCTTAGCAGTCCGTGACGACTAGTCCTTAGTGTGTTCAAGGAAAGTCATCAATTACGGAATGGTAAGGACTAAGGAATTAAGGATAAGGACTCTGTAGACAGTTCAATCTGTTACTGTGGAGTCGATCTCTTACGTAGTACTACACATGCGGGGTTCAAATCCAGGTAGGGTCTAGGTGGTTTGATTTTTACTAAGTGGTTTCCCACTCTCCTTCCGTGCAAATTAGACAGATTACCTCTAAAATACCTAATTCATCACTAGCCTAATAGCCCATTAGAGTGATTATTAATTATATATGCCTATAACCCTAACAGTTAGTAAAACACTGTGATAAAAAACATAGGAATGAAGAATTTAGAGGAAATGTATCAAAATCTGCGTGAAGTAAGATTAGGCAACCGTTTAAGGAAAGACCACACTAACTACAGATGACCGGTATTCGAACCCCGATCTCCCCATCAAGGGTAGTCCAGTCTATTGCGAGAGTGATGCTTTAGACCGTGCAAATACAGATGTATCTGAATATTTATATTAGTGGGGTAGCGATCAGGAAGATAAAACTTTAGAAGAGGTTTTATCTGCATTTTCAAGGAGGGAGACTGAGATATAACTAACTCATGAACATACCAAGTTAAATAATTCTCTTTACATACGGTGCAAAAAAATAATTACAAAAAGACAAATTAAAAATATAACATTTTTAAGTCTTGTTAAAGAAAGGGTATATAATTGGTAGCTTCTTCCGAAGGTATTTACAAACATGTCAGGTGACTTGGAGGTCTAGGGGTAAGGTGTTGGACTTCTATGCTAGTGGTCCGAGGTTCAATCCTCGTTACCTGCACAGATTGATCTGGTTGCCAAACCCTTCCTTCACCTCTGACAAGAAGTGTATTAATCACAGATTGTGAATGTGAGGAATGCCAGGCCTACACCGTGGTTCGGATTCCACGTTAAAATGTAGGTCCACCATTTTATCTCGCAATCACCTTACACATTAGCGTAAGTGCGTATAGACCGAATGGGTAGTAAGACGCGGTGATAATAATAATAATAATAATATACACATATCAGATTAGCTCTACACATGATATCATTGCTGAGGGAACTGCATAATTACTATTGGGAGACAGCGTTGTCATTCTCTTGGTCTCGTGTGATCAATCTCCTCATAAATATAATATAAGTTTCACAACGCTGTTTAGTTGAGGTTGCCAGTAGCTCCTTCTTACCCTAGCATATCACCTTCAGACATCTTTGAAGGCGTAGAAATTTGGCCACAGTTTACCAAGAGAGAGAGAGAAGATAAGGCTTTTCTCCGTAAGACCTGCAGTTACCACAGCAATTATATTAGGTATAGCACAAGTAGGTCCACGTTGTCTGTTCAGCAACACTTTACCCCCCCCCCCTCTCCCCTGTCTTGCCAACCCATGCTACAACCATTACCAAAACGTTATAACCTCACGAGGTCTTTCTGATTCTTCAGAGATACTTGCTTGTCGGATGGTCTTAACTCGCGTTGAGCACACAGCTCGTGAAAATGTAGTCTTCATCCCAGACGAGTCCATACAGAGGTCGATCTAAAGGCTAAATGCTGGGGGATTTAGCCCCAGAACAGCTGGGAAAATGTTCCAAAAGTTGAACAAAGGGCAAAGAGTTGAATTCACTTCATGGTGTGTTCCTCAACGATAGGAAGAGCAAGTGGACAACTTGGCCACCACCCTTTCACCATTAAGGGTAGTTAAAGGCGTAGGCTGGGGGCGTACAATTGGGACTAATCCAAGCGCTTATCTCTATATGAAATAACCGTGAGGAAGATATATTCCATTCACATTTATTTATTATCCTTAAGGCAGCCGCCTGAGTCAGCATGAAAGTATTGCCTTCCATCAGGTCGCATGGCTTAAATTACAATGGTCTGTGTCATTTTCTGAAACTACTTCTCTATTCTGTCTAAACTTATACACCCTTTCACCCTTCATCAACAACCACCCTTTGCCATGTAAATAAGAGAGAGGTTTAATAAAACTACGTAGCTTCTATCCCAAGGTTAATAGCAAAACTCACAGATATTTCTAAAATCTATAAACAAAAATCACTATTTGTTAGAGGAAGGCTAAATACCGAACCCTTTTATATCCGGATTAGTCTCATAGCTCTGCAAATGTGCTCAAAATTCTGTTGAGAATGAGCTAATGTCACAGTTTCACACTTTTTTAAAATAAAAAAAAAAAGTAAATACTCTAAGGTAAAAAGGTCCTTTTGGAATCTTTCAACTTAATTTTGGCACGAACCATATTTTTAACCAACACATAGTTGAAATAAATAATGCGTTAGAGATGAATGTTTGTGCGGTGAATTCTCGCTTACCGAAGTGGCCCCCTTAAATTTTACTTTAGTGACACATTGGTTAACGTAAAGTACGGTTCAATATCTTTAAAATATATTTTGCCAAAACCAATAATATTGCTCTAGCATTTGGTTAAATTTTCTACAGAAAGTAATTTTTACAGTTCTTGAATATTTGTCATGAGCAATGCGGAAATTAACATAAAATTTTCTCTTCACTTGGAAAGTTAAAAAAAATAATTCAAATGTCACTATATTTATAATTATATAAGATCTGTTGAGATTAATTTATGTATACAATTTTAAACTAAACCTATTTAGTGAAGCCATAATTAATTTAGTTTGTCCACAGCGGTTTTTATTTTGAAATTCTAATATTTATGCACCTACACGTAGGGTTCTAAGACTATCTCAAACTATTTAATATTTTATTAAAATACATTTTATACAGTCGCGTTTTTTCCTTAAATTATTTAACATGGTATTCTTTTAGAAGCAGATGAGTTAATTTAATTTTAAATAAATATTGTTCATTAGGATTTTTTTTAATGAAATTGTATCTGATTACCAAACCCTTCCTTCACCCCTGACAATACCTCTTTGTGAATGTGAGGAATGCCAGGTCTCCACCGTGGTTCGGATTCCACGTTAAACTGTAGGTCCTCCATTTCATCTCACATTCTCCCTACCATTTGCACATTAGCGTAAGTGCGTATAACCCGAACGGGTAGTAAGACGCGGTGCTAATAATAATATGAAATTGTATCTTACAACTATATAGGCCTATATATTTTATATTTATTTACGGTCTTGAATATACTTAAAAACATGAACATCTTTTAACATTTTTTTTTCAATGAGTATGATTAGTAATACAAAGTTAAATTTCAAGAAACCAAATTGAGTGACACATAAGTGTTTCATTATTTAATATATCAATAAATAAAATTTTTAACCATTTATTTTTATCATCGTGTCTTACTACCTGTTTCGTGTGTACTAATATGATAATTACTCGAATGGGATACTCTAATGGGGTAGGTATGAGGAAAGAAACATTTTAGAAGTAGTATATATGAATTCGTGTGGACGAAGAGTGGGAAACCATTTAGGAAAAACCAACCTCAGACGAGATTGGAATTTGAAACCCATTCCCCTGTCTTCAGCATGCCAGTCTAACAAGAGGGTAACGCCTTAAACCATACTTCCACTTAATTAAGTGGGTATTTTTTTAGTCATTTATCACTTTTCCTCCATGAAAATTCATTGCTATCCGCATCGTTTAACTAATTATATATAGATAAGGAAGGTTTAATGTATAGGAAATGTGCCCGCATCTGCGTGAAGGGTAAACTATAAACCTATTAGGGAATAAACACCCTCAATACGGATCTCCTTGTCACCATAAATACGGTCTAGTTCTATCCTAAAAATTAAAATTAATCCAATTTAGACTGCTGCGCTGGTGATATCACAAATAACGCTAGCCAGTTCTAATCCTCTTTCCCAATAAAACCAAATGTAATGCTACTCAAAGGCTACTTTAGTTCCCGTTTTTGAATTACTTCCCCCCTCTGTTGCTAACTCAAAGCACTGCAGTGTATTTACGCTGATTGTAATATGGATTTTATACGATCCCGTGTCTACACAATTTGTGTTAGTAATTTTAGATTACACTCTTCTACGAAATATTAATTGTAGATTGTGTTTGTTTTATACAAATATGATCTAATTCTGCAAGGTTTAAAATATAAAATATACGTAAACAAGATGTATTGGAAATATTTTTCATCATGAAATGCATTAGTTAAGAATTGGTTTACAACGTTTGTTCAAAAGTCAGTTATTTATCCGCGATTAGGTTTTCTACAATTTATGAATTAATACAACCTAAAGTTTTTATATCTCTTTCAAATTAAGTATTCTACATATGATTTTATTTTGTAATCTCTTTGATACAGATAAAAGATTAAAAAAACACTTCGGTGATCACATGATTTAAGTCACCACTCTTGCAATAGACTAGACTGCCGATAATGGGGATATCGGGGTTCAAGTCCCTGTCAACTGTATTTATAGTTTTTCTTAAAAAGGTGTTCCACTCCCTCCAAACGCGGGTACACTTCATTTAAATTATACCTTCCTAATCCCTATAACACTAGCGCAGCTATAAATATGCGTTTAGCCCGAAAGGATGGCAAGACCTGGGGTGTATCCGAATAGTCACGAACGATACCTATGAAGTCTTCTCGAGGTCTTGGTCACCATGGATACGGATACCACCAGCCGTGCGTTGTTATCACAGTGTCGGTTGCGGTGTTTGACTGGCAATTGTTTTAGTAATTTCGTTTCGTCTGCTAGAGCACTGACTTACGTTTCCCGCCATTTTAAACAAGGTTGTTGCCGTTCGAATAGTGTGATGCAATCTTCGCAAGGAACAGCGCAAGAAGTGTAAAATCATCTAAACTGTATCAAATATAAGGCTCATACACACAGAACGCTAAGCTAAGCCAAGCCATGGTCCTTCTTTTCCCTCCCGAATTCAGTGTTGTTTCTTTCTGGTCTGCTCCAGTAAGGTCTAGTTATGATGGCGTTCTCCAAAATGTCTCGTTTAAGTTCAGGTGATAGTACTGAGGAAGAAAAGATGCTTCTGTTTTAGAAGATGAAGGAAATTTAGAAGGTTGAGGTTTGACTTGTCCAATTAATGCGTCCACTTTAATATAAACACATTTATTAAAAATAAAACCTAAATATAATAGTACTTAAATACACGCAAAACAAACTGAAAACAAAACTTCAACACTTCTTTGGTTATTTTCACCAAACCAGCTCTGCGTCTGTTCAACACGGAGCCCAAGTTGGTTTATGCGCATGCGCAACGTAAGATGGCTCAAGATGGGGGATAGAAAAATTGCCTGGCCAGCAATTGGAAAAAACATAGCACGGCGTAGCAAGGCATACCTTAGCTTTCTGTGTGAACTGGCACATTTAAATACATGGTCCGCTATTTCTCTAAAGAGGTAGCAGAGCAAATCTTAGCTTAGCGTCCTGTGTGAATTGACCTTAAAACTCAAGGGTCGGACTAGGGAGTCTTGGAATATTCGGATTCAGCCCTGGTAATATCGAAAATTAAATATATATATATACGCATATTCTTTAGAAGTGTTACCAAAATGTCGCCAGTCTGATAATATTTTCGAGATTATGGTCAAACACACATATTCCTCTTTAAGTTCTTTACCAAAAAATATACAAAATCCTGCAATTTTGAAAGTTATAAAAGGTAGTTCTAAAGTTTACTATAGTCCTTGTGGTAAATTAAGCAAATAAATAATTAGGCTTATTATAATATTTTCCCCTCAAACCGGGATACTTTCAGGGTTTTTCTAGAAGAAAATCATTATGCAGAACCCCATTGGCATAAAAAGGGAAATTAGTTTTAGTATGTTTACGGGTTTCCCCCACCCCTTCTTCCCTTACCAATCCAAAGGATGTTTATATTGTAATTGGGGATACAAACTTAAAAAAATGTATTCCCATTTAAAAGATACAAGCTAATTTGAATAATCTATTTAGATGTAAACTGAAGCCAAACTCACTGATAGAACTATACTTGAATGCATTACAGAGAAAAATATAAATGAAAATATGAAGTTATAAAACATAATATCATTTAGGTTAGGAGATTTAACAAACAAAGTTTACTGTGTAAACACACAAATTATCTGGTTGAAACAAATCGTATTTATTACTTTCGTGAACCTTTTTTAGAAATGGTTTGCTATTATTTATCTTTTCATAAAACTCAGTGCAACTTATTTCAATGTTTATTTGGCAGTACATTAGGCATCTCACTGTTGATTCTGCCATTATTCCTTTTTCTTGAGACCATCTATTGCTCATTTGTGAGAGCACCCTTTCATAAAGAGCGGAAGTGCCTGGTAAGTAGAAAATTTACTCCACAATTCAGCGGTGGCTAGTTACAGAAATGATCTGGTCTTTGAAGTGATTGAATAGCTTAACCCACTTTTTTTTTTAGTTTATAGTTTTGAAATTGTTACAGCTTGAAGACCAAATTGCCTTAGCAACCATCACTTTATAAAATAGTTCATCTAAGTTTATTGCACCATTAACAAGTGTTTAATTGTTTTTTCTGTTGATTTTTCAATTTGGGGCCATATAATTTCACTTTTGTCTATCCAGACAAAAGATTCTGATCCACCGAAATTATTTTCTCATAGATCAATGTAAGATACGCATCGATCATAAAAATCGGTAAATTCTTTCATAAATATATCAATATTTATGCTTCCTGCCTCTTCTAGTGCTTTAAACGTGTTTTTTTTGCTCCTTGAGATATAAATCTATCATCCCACCTTTCTTCAATAATTGTTTTCAATTTCTCAAGTTCGATAACAATATCAGTTGCGCTTGCTTTTGTTTTCTTTATGGTCAATATTGTTTTGTTAAACAGATTTAGCTGCCCATGAGTGAACCACAAATAAATTTAACCACAGTCATTGTCAAATAACTTTTTTATAATCAATGGGCAGTGCTCTTGAGAGCAAAAGTAAGACTTTAGTCCTTCATAAATTTGAAGTATCCTTTTAATAGTTGGCAGTAGTGAAATAAATCGGATATTGCCACGTTGCAGAACTCTTTTGTATTCAACTGAGTCATACGCACACTGTAAATGTGGAAATATTTATAAATTTTTACCACAAGAGCTTCTACTTTAATTGATAAAATATCAACAGCTGTTTGAATACAATTGTGAACAATATGGGTACAACAACCAACACCCACAATCTTTCTTCTCGTTTATTTCTTTAATCGACTGTAAAAATTGTCCACCCCTTTCCATTTTATGCCTCCAAAATTTTTGTTGCAGCTGTCACCACAAAAGCCAATAACTTTTTTTATATATAAATCATGGTTTTTGACAACTAAAACCAAGTAGTTTTCCAATATTTCTGATGTTTCGCCAAGAACAGTTTGAAAGTTGAAAAGTTTAACTTAAACTTTTTTTTTCAGGTACAAAGTATCGCACAATACAAGGTACAATTTTAACTTCTTTTCTGTTGGAAAAACCAAATGTTAATTCCACAAAATTTGATTTACTTAAATATTCGTGAAGTTCATCAATTGTTATGGGTGCAATCACATTTACAACAATAGCCTCATACTTCGTTCTGGCAACACCAAACTTTAGTTCAAAGAACTTGGAGATTAATTTGAATGAACAATGAGACGTTTTGAAGCTTAAATCATGAGCAGCAGTATTAAACACAAAAGTTGCTTCTTTGGCAGCTATTAAAAGGTATTTATCAACAGGATCAGCGTTTTAAAATTCACCGAGAGTTTTAAGAACCTGCGGTCGCAGTCAAACTTTATGTTTCGCACATTTTAAATTATCTTTAATGTCGGAACGCCCACCATGAGAAATTGAAATTCTGACGAACACTGTTCACACTTTGAACTTGGCCATAAACCATTTTCAGAAATGGATATACTTTTTGAAACGCATCAGTAAATTTACTGTTTCTTTTAGGCATGTTTTACTTGTAAAATAAAAGGATTTACATCAAAATATTAACTTCAAAATTATAGTAATCAGTCACACACGATGTAAATGAAATAAGTTATTGGTTAAATTACATCGGCTTAGACAACTTGCTTACAGACGAACATAACTCCACTCTTATCTATGCAGAACTCAGCAGACTAATCGAGTCTGACCCCGCACGATGTGATTTGTTTTGACTCTTGACTCCGGATATTGTGGTGACGAATTGGGGCGGGGTTGTTACATAATCAACTAATATTTACCCATTTTCTTTCATTTCTAGTGTTTAATTTTTCATATTCTTGACATTCTTCTTTTGACCGGGACCCCAAGACTAAACCTTCAAATCGGGACAGTCCTGGCCAAACCGGGACATATGGCAAGCCTAAGCAAATTCCTATCGGACGGAAAGAATTGCTTATAAAATCTTGGACATATTGTTAAAGTATGAGTTGATTTGTTAATTAGAACCATTACTATCAAAACATTTTTTTAATAAACTTCAAATTACAAGTTTCTCATTCGAGTGTTTTTGATAAAGTCATTTTTTTCAACCTACTTTTATTTCTTAAATCTGTATCTTTGAATGAGTGAGGCATTTGCGTTTTTCAGCGTGTACTAAATAATATTTAAGTTGTATTATAATTAATCAAGATTAGTTCGTCTCTGGTGACCTGGCGGTCTAGGGGTAAGGTGTCAGACTTCTATGCTGAGGGCCGGGGTTCAATCCTCGGTCCTGGCATAGATTTATCTGATTACCAAACCCTTCCTTCACCTCTGACAAGACATCTTGTGAATGTGGGGAATGCCAGGCCTACACCGTGGTTCGGATTCCACGTTAAACTGTAGGTCCTCCATTTCATCTCGCAATCACCTTACCATTTACACATTAGCGTAAGTGCGTATAACCCGAACGGGTAGTAAGACGCGGTGCTAATAATAATAAGTTCGTCGGTCAGTGACAGGCTTGTATAAGAGTCAGTAAAATTTTCTTTGCTTTAATTCTATTTTAAAAATTAATATTAAGTCGGGTTATAAATTACATGTCGATAGTTTTTGACATAATGATTTTTTATTATTATTATTGTTCTGTTGATTAGTTGAAATTAGAGCGATCCTCGCTCCACGTTTTTGTTTGAGAAGGAATGCAATTAGAATGTTTGTCACGTCACTCGTAACTGGATCGTCGCCAAAGTACATTTAAGGTGTAAAACTTTGAAGTGTCCCGAAATTTATGTCCCCTGTCTTTAAATGTTTGAAGAACAAAACCGTCTTGTCACAGACACCACAAAGTTTTTCTCGGGAGTTTTTTTGGTGCCGGGGGTGGGGTACAGGAGGGGGCCTTTCTTTTACTCCTATCTGTTTCCCCCTTACAGACACCACGGAGAAGCCTTCATCACGACGTATCCCATTCAGGATGCCAGCGTCCATTTAAACGGGCGTTGCGAAAACGCGTCATCTAGGGAATACAGGCATTTTATATATATATTTAAACGTGTATATAAATAAAATATAAAGGTTTGACCGAGGGAAGATAAAATTTTGTCCATCTTACGTGATATGGGTCGTGAATTTCTCAGAGAGTTCTTCCTTGTCATCGTTTATTTTGTGTGGATGAAATTGATATCGATTTAAAACGTTGATAGCTGTAAAATGGAACAATGCACCATGAGACTTAAATGTTTGACAAATGTTTATTTTTAATATGAGCTCATTTCGCAACTAAACCTGATTTGCAACATTTGTGGTAAATTTGTGTAACTCGTGTCTATCAATATAAATATTGTGCTTATAATTCCCTCAAGGGTCAGAAGAAACTTAAGTTTCCCTTCAATTTATTTAGTTTAGTTTTATATGCTTATTTTAATTTATTTTCTATCTTTAAATGCTAATAGCTAGCAAGGTTTTCTTTCCTTTAAGTTTCTTTGATTTTACACTCTTGGTTTAATTCCTTAAATATCTTTGAAGGTGTTAGGAAATACCTAGGTTTTACTTTATTTCAGTTCCTTTAATAAAGTGCAATTATGTAATTATACAGAAAAAAAATCATTTTATAAACGCATTGCGTGACTTGACCTAAGATCCTGAAAACAAATTACAAAATACAAAATAAAGTTGAAATTTAATAGTCATAATATCATAGATTGAAAAAAATAAAGATTTCAAGGAGAATATTTATTTAAAAATATCTTATAAGCATATTATCACAATATAATAGCCATGATTTTGTGCAGCGTTCGGTTTGTAGTGATAATTTTCATCCAGAAAATATCAACAACTGTAAAAATCAAATCACATGTTTCTTAACTAAGCTGAATTGATATTTAAGTTATAAACTAACTACGCTTCAGTGTAAAGGTTAGATGAGGTTTTAAGTGCAATTAAGAGAATCAAATAATATTTTATGACAGTGTAGTCAAATTTTTGCACAGCCAAAATGTTTCATATAGTAAAAAAGGTCAATTTTTAGAAATCAAAGGCTGGATTATATTTTGTGCGACATTTTCTATTGGAAACCTATATTTCTATATTTGAGCTCGCCATTGCTTACAAAGTAAAGATTTACGATTTATATATGCGGCTTTACTCTATTTATCTTCTGTCAACTGTGAAACATTGTTTTTCTCCAATAACCTCAAAGTAAAGCCAGCCTGGGTCCTACAAAATTCAAACACAGGAGTTCTATTGAAAAAAAAAGCATATTTATAACCAAACTTCAAGTTTCTTTTTTATTATTACTCTCGAATAAATTTTATGGAGATTTAATCCCAAATCACATCATAAAACTTGTTTTTGTTCTATCCTAGAGGGATTTTTTTTTAATATCAGCTTCAACAATTTATTGCATAACTTTTGTAACAGTATTGGTTAGAGCTGGGGCATCATCTTATAAAGTTTTTTTTTCTACATCTTTGAGCTCTGCTACTTTTTAAGGAAATATGAGACATTTTTAGTAAAACTTTCTTTTATGTAAATTTTCTTCCACAGGTACTTTCAAAATAATATAACAAATATCTTCTATGGAAACTTTTTTTCCTCTCTGTTTACATTGATCTAGTTTATCTTTTGTTAGCACTCCGTCTTACTACCCATTGGGTTATACGCCTATGTACTAATAACGCTAATGGTTTCAGGGATTAGGAAGGTAGTATTTATAGGACGTGAACCCGCATTTGCGTGGAGGGAGAATGTAAAACCACTTTTGATAACCCACCCTCAGTACACTGGCATCGGGATTCGAAGCTCTATGTCTACGTCATCGGAAGTATAGTCCAACTGAGGACACGCTAGACCACGCGGCCACCAAAGTGTTTAAAAAAAATTGTATCCAATTTGTTTAAATCACACACATAATATTTTGCTTACGTGATTTTATTTGTTATATAATATGTTGTTAGTATAATTTAACCAAGGCCTAAAACGGGATTTTCTATTTTTTTTTTACCTATTCAAATTTTTATTGAAAATTAAAAGCTGAGAAGAGTTCTATCCACACACAAATGAGTATTTGAAAAAAAGAATTACCATTCATATCAGAC
This sequence comes from Timema californicum, assembly GCA_902141385.1. NCBI lineage: Eukaryota > Metazoa > Arthropoda > Insecta > Phasmatodea > Timematidae > Timema > Timema californicum. Next base: position 240,598 of record CABFOW010000451.1, on the reverse strand, counting down.
GTGTGTAAAAGCCGAATAATGGAACAAAGAGGCCTTCATCAAAATGAACAAAAGAATAATGATTCAAGTGCTAAATGTTAGGGCTAATTGTGCAACTCTAGAGAGAATTGAAAAATCACCCCATGTTTTTTATTAAAAGGGGTGTGGGGGTGGATAGTGAGGGATTTATTGGAGTGGGTGGTTGAAGGGGTTGAGTGTCAGGGTGGGCCATGATGATATGCCAAGCTGTCATACCCAGGGGTCATTACTGGGCTACACTCTCTGGCAGGAAAATGTAGGGACCATATTCATATCTACATCATCTAGACCAGGGGTTTCCAAATTAAAAGTGCCTAGGGGCCACAATTGAATTCACGAGTCTATTGGTGGTCCGGGCCGCATCATAATCGACTAAGGGGGGAAACGAAATATGTCTCAAACAAATAAAGCCGTTATTATAAAAAATAAAGCTCAATTAAGTCTGAAAGAATATCAGAGTTATCATGGAATGTCCCAACACAACTAAAAGCTTTCAGTTTCTCGGGTGGAAACGTCAATTTTACTAGTGTAAATTACTTTTCCGAGAAACTTCGTGGGACATCCCCTCCCCCCCCCCAAATGGCATTGTGAGTTGCATGTGGCCCGCAGGCCACCAGTTGTAAAACATTTATCCAAACCAAAAATATTCACTACACCCCTTTTTATATAGTAATTCCTTTACCATTTATATTTATTTATTTTCCACCGGACTAAACGCATACATAATATTTACTGTAATGTGGTAGGCATGAGAAAAAAGTACCCACATTTTCATGGAGGGAGTATGTTAAAACCATTTCTTAAAAGCCACCCTCAATGCAATCTATTGGGATTCGAACCTTAATATCCTTGTCAACGGCAGTCTAGTCTAGGGATGTGAAAAAAAAAGTATCGATACTTTACTAATATAGATATTGTAATAAAAAATAATATATATAATAATAAAATAATATAAAAGTTTTAGATTTAAATGAAAAAAATATTGAATTCTTTTATCTATATAATTTTAGTTTTTGTTGGGCGCCACCCCTGGTATCTAAGGGGAAAAGTAATAATTGAAATTTAAATTAGGAAATTGTTCACAAAAATATAAAAAAATAAGGAAATATAAGGTAGGGTGGCAAATAACATCATAATATTTTCCTTTCGATACTAGTATTTTACTCGATACATTTTACGATACTTTTACTGATATTATTACTCATCCTACGGTATCGAAGGAAACAATTTTTTTTGGTCATCTTCAATCATGTTGAGATTAAAGTTTTCCTATAGTGACTTGTGGAGAAAGAACAAATGACACTATTTCTCAATTCTCACTCATTTTCTGTAATTTCTAGCATTCAATCTCTTTAAATTCATCATGAATCATAGCTGTTCGGCCATCTTAGTTTATAAATACAGCCTGATCCCTGAAGGGTTGAGTAATGATCAGTCTACTACTACCCCTTCCTTTATCAATGAGAACGGTCATCACAAACTAAACAAAATAATCTTTAAGAGAGCTCAATGAACCCAGTCAATTAAATGGTCTCCCAAGCAGACGAAGCAGAAAAGTTTATGTGCATTGTTTAAGCAGACGAAGCAGAGATGGGTATATATTCTTCCATTCTTTGTCAATAGTTAATAATCTATCTTGATAAAGTATACAAACGACAAATGTAGTTTAAAAAAATGGCACCTCCTAAAAATGAATTATTGAGGTTTAAAATAAACTTCAATAATTCATTTTGAGTTTCATTTCAGTTGGATAGCGAAAAGGTATCTTGTAAAATTTGTTTTAGATTATTTTTAAAAAAACATGATAATTTTCTGTTTTTAAATGAATAGGAAAAATAATTAATACGCGAAAGTTGAAAATATTATTACTAAATGAGAAAAAATATTTTTCCAGATTAAAATTTCGATACCGAAACTTTACTATTAGCCATACTTTTCTATAGATACAAGTACGGTATCGATATTTTCTTCCGATCAGTATAGTATCGATACTTTTCTTTCAATACCATATTCCTAGTCTAGTCTCCTGTAAGAGTGGCGCGTTAGACAACGCAGCTGCCGAAGCAGTTGTTAGAATATTAATTACGATTCATATTTTATTAATAATAAACGTTAAAACTAGGTCAGGCTTCTTGATTGTGCATATAAGATGTTAGAAAGAGTTTTAAAATAATACAGTATTTTTGAAAGCACTCTTAAGGGGTGAGTGTTGAGGACGTACAAAAAAATAAGTGTTTTTGCAAATCTTATAGATTTTTTTTTGCAAAGCAATTATTTCTTCAATAAAAACATAGAGTTTAATTTCCTCTACTTGGCGATACTAACAGTCTTTCACGATTTGAAAAAAAAAAAACTAAACTATTTTTCTACTAAAAAATTATTTTATTTATTTTGACAGATTTTTTTAAAATATAAAAGCTGCAAACACATTGACAAGACAAGTCAGGTTGTTAGAGCATGTAATCTCAGGTTTAGTCAACCTTAGATCAATCGTAGATACTTTGATATCAGATAAAAGAGTAAAATACACTCAAAGCTGGATTCTAATCAGAGGTGAGAGAATGGCGCCCAATTATAAATGTGTCAATTTTTTCGATTAGGCCCCGAGCTCCATAACACATATAATTTTAAAAAAGCATAATTTTATTAATTACTTTTTATCATAGCTTGCATGACATTTATTTTAAAAATAGGATTTTCTAATAAACAATTTAGGTTTGATAACTCAAGGTTAGTAAAATCTTTTATAACATTTGGTTTAACGTCCAATAGTTAGTTACAGGTAAATTAACTAATAATATAACTAATTTATCTATAGGACTATTTGTTATTTAAAATTAATGTAATTCTGGTTAGAAAGTAGCAGTGACTTTATATTTATAAGTCAAAATATTATACTACATTCAAATTATTATTTTAATAAAATCTAGCTTTATAATATATTTTGCCTATTAAAAGTTGAAGAGAGTATAATTAAAACTTATAATTGAAAACCAATCATAATAAATTATTAAAACTATTAAATCTGAGTTGTATTACCTTAAGGGGTAATATTATTTACTAGGGTATTAATGACTTAATCTAATGGAGTATGGATGGGGAAAATAATCAAGAGTAAATAAAGGAGAATTCATTTGGAAGGAAGATATAAAACAGTAATTTTTAGTCTTGAAAATAAATACGCTGACGTTTAGCTAACTCTGTAATTCACGTGTTATATTTTAGAGAGCAAGCCAGATCCACATAATATGACCTACAAATTAGCTCAGAGTATGACATATCACCCAACGCTACCCACTCAATGCTATCCTCATGAAATGTATTATCTGCGTAATAAGACTAGTCTAATTACAAATTAGTGCACTAGTACAGTCATCTGGGGTAAAATCAGTGTCTCCCTGGCGTGTTTAGTAGTTGACCACAAATACTAGCTGATCAGCCCTTGAAAAAGTATCTAAGAAAAAAACTATATAATGGGTTTAGAAGTTCAGGTTAAACATATGCTCGTATGGTCATTCCTAAAATGGGGTGGGGATGAGAAAGGAAGCATTTAAAAGGAAATCTAAATGTATTTTCACGGCAGGAGAGTGCAAAACTATTTTAGGAAGAAAAAAAAACACCCTCATTATACCCAACCAGGATTCGAAACCCGATCTCCAAACCTTCAGCAGGCCATTACAACATGAGAATTATGATTTAAATCATTCAGCCATTGAAGTGGGTAATAAGTATTTAATTCTTTATCTCGGCGGTCTATGAGTAAAGTGCTCACATCAGGACCTGATTGTTCACGGGTTCAAATCCAGCCAAGATTAACAGATTTTTACTGAGTGATTAAAATCAGTAGCACAACTTCCTTCACAGGGGAAGTAAGGCCATCGGCCCCATAGAAATTGTTAGAAATAAAAGATTCCTCTAACATATGTGAAAATATGTTTCCGTCAAAATTTGTATGTTCTTTCTCGTTCGCTTGTATAAATCCAGCGCTTAAAGCAACGAGAAACTACCACACTTTCTCAACTTCCTTAAGACATGTGCTTTCTCCCAGATGGTGCGGGCAGTTCTAACGGACCGAAGGGTTGAGTGTATGTCCAGCTACGGAGTGATGGTAAACACATCAGGACTAGCCCTCGGGTTGAAAACTCATTATTACTAATCCTCTCCAGATTACGTGGCTTACAAATGCCTGGTTAATTCCGTACTACAATAGACCCTGAAATAATAGTGTATTACCCGCCCTCTACGTGGTATATCAACACTTGAGAGGTAAGCGCAGATTTTTTTTACCATTCTTGATTACGTCACTGTCAAAAATTTCATTGGTTGAAATCTTATTTTTTAATTCTCTTTAGTGCCGTGTCTTACTACCCATTCGGGTAATAAAAGCCGCATGGATTGACATGTAGAATAAACTACAGTATAGCCTTATAAATGTAGTCCATGTGCTCATCAGTGGTGGGAAGATCGAGGTTCGAGCTATGGCTAGGTCTACTTAGTTGATTTTAATATATATATAATTTCTCCACGTAAATTTGGATACACTTTCTCTAAATTCGACCTTATTATTTCAACGAAACTAACCTAAATATGTGAATAATCTACGCAAAAATTAATATGGGGTTCTATTCATAAAATATAACTTTATAAGCTAATAATCTTGGGTCAATTTCTCAGCTTTGCCGAGAAATTAACCGTCGGTTAAATTTGTGTTTCTTCTTTCATATTCCTGTGGACTGAGTATCGTTTCTGTTCTGGAATTAAGTTAGCCTATAATCCGTCTGCTTATATTATCATCCTGTTAATAAACTGCACTCTAATACCTGATATAACGTTAATTTGACAAATTAAAAAGTTTGCTTACCCCACGCTTTATGAATATATGTTAAAATCATCACCAACTTATTTATCCTTAGGCGACACACCTAGTCTAAGCACCAACATTTAGAACGTTTGTACTCAAGGACTCAATTAGAACAGTTAAATTTTCATAGGAAGAACCGTATATGACATTTAAAAAAGCTATTACTGTATATTTATTTTCACGTATTCATACGCCAAGTCATGTGATCTACAGTTATCAATTTTTATATTTTATACTTCAATATCTATAAAGTAACACTTTTTTGTTTTTTGTAGACTTGTCTTAGTACCTGTTAGGGTTATTCGTAATTAACTAACTACGCTAATGTGATAAGGATTAGAAAGGTCGGATTTAAAGAAAATGTACCTGCGTTTATGTGAAGCAGTGGCAAAAAAAAACACAAAAAAAAACAGGCACCCTATTGGGATTTTAAGCCCAATCCACCCCTGATCGGTAGTCCAGTCTATTGTAAAAGAGTGATGCCTCAGACAATTTGACCCTCAAAGTGGCTAGTACACATAAACATTTGATAATTAAAATAAAAAAATCACTTTTGAAAATTGGACTGTACCTTAACTCATCCTTAAAACTCAAGATGGTATATAAGGGAACGTGAGAAAAAGGCGGAGTTTCTGCAGTTTTTATAGCAAAACTTATTTGGCCAAAGTAAATTAAATATTTGTTTAGTAGACACATATAATTTAATATTCCACATATGATGATAATCAGCTCTTGTCAAGGGTGTCCTGGAATTAAATGACAACTTTTTCTCTTCGTTTAAAAAGTTTGTCATCTAATCACCATGTGAAGAAAATTATATTATTATGTTTGTACTGGAACAAGATTTGATTTATTTTTGGCTAACAAAATATTTTGCCATAAAAACTGCAAAAAAACACTGGCATTTGCTCGAGTCCTCTTATATCCCACTTTAAAGCCAAACCCTCTAATCACGTGGACACGTGGTAATCTTCCTTTGGAACGGAATGTACTTGGCTGTCATATTCAGGAGTGGGGGGGGGGAGCGGGAGATTACTAGGTGATACTTAGCGGGGCTGATGTGAGTGGTGAGAGAATGTGAAGGGGTTGTGAAGGGGGGAGTGATGGGGGTAGTGTTAGAAACGTGAGCGGACAAGTGCATGGTCCTTAACTAGTGATGGCGGTCACTCTCCATTATGAGAAAGGTGGGGGGTGGGTGTTAGTACGAGGTGCCAACCTCTCGACACCAGACATGTAACTAGAGGAGGAATACTACTATCGCACTGCTCTGTCAGAGGTTTGGTGAAGGGAGGGAATTTACTGGCACTTTCAACATACTGGCAAGCTTTGTTTGTTCTTTTTCCTAACGAATCTTTTTTAATTACCAGGTCTTACTACCTGTTCAGGTTATACGAAAAAAAATATGGTAATTAATCTAGTTGAGTAGGGATAAGGAAGAAGCATTTTAGAGTTGATATATCCTTATTGGATTGGAAGGAGAGTAGGAAACCATTTAGGAAAATCCACCCTCAGTAAACCCAAGCAAGATACGAGTCCTGATCCCCCATTTTTAGTAGACTAGTCCAACAAGAGAGTGACGCCTTAGACCATTCGGCCACTAAAGCGTGTAGGTCGCTGTTATTCCTTATATAGCAGGTAATAAATTACATGCTGGAATATTATTAAACGTACAAACTCAAATTTATTATTAATAGTTATGGTTTTTTTGGGGTAGNGGGGGGGGTGGAGGGAGAGGAGGTGGTTAAAGGTGATATGGAAAATAACTCAAGTTGAAGCCTTTTTTTTCAAATTTTTATAAATATAAAAAAATATATTTTTGGTCGAAATATTTGCTTCAGTACCTATGTACGTTTAGATTATTATGCGAAGAAAAGAAACCAAACTGTTTTTAAACATCTGATATGGGGAATGTATTATTTTACTAGGACTATCTCTTAATTAAAAACGTTCCTAATTAAATACCGTGATGTCCATGACAAATATTCAAAAGTTGCTATAATGTATAAAACATGAAATTAAAATGTATCTATACTAAAGTAATATTAGATATATTTTTAGCTCCCCCACCCACAATTATTTTGTTTGTACAAACTATTAAAAATACTGGCACTAAATCACACTCTCTTCTATCCC
>CABFOW010000451.1:207436-233430 GCA_902141385.1 Timema californicum | reverse complement strand
CTCTTCTATCCCTCCCGCCCCCCCCCCCCTTAAAATTTGTTTATTTTGAATAACAAAACAGAACACTAGTGATTAAGAATTTAGCCTAATCTGGCCACACACTGATTAAAACTATAATTATCCCTCACGTGTGTCATGATAAACCATTATTGTTTTACCTTTAAAACTTCATGAAAATAAAATGGTAAATTATTATGCAAGTAATAAATTTTAATTAAATATGTATTTTATTTAATAAAGTTTATATAGTAAAATATCACGAACATAACATTATTATCACTTTATCTTTTAGACAGTGTTGTAACCAAGAGCATTTTCGACTTAAGAAATTCCGTTTGTCCGTCCCTTTTGTCGATTTGTCTTCCTGTAAGGTACCTTACTATCGACTAATCCTCGAAAATGTTAAATACTTCTTAAATTACTTTAACGATTTTGAAGTGGTTATCTAGATTCAACTTTTTATTCTATAATTAACTCTCTTAGTTAAAATTTTATTTAAAAAAAAACCACAAGCTAAAAGCTTATTTGAAAGTTTTTTTAAAGAGCATTTGTTGAATGAATGAATAATGTTTATTCGGAAAAAGTGCTTTCTCTATATCAGAAGTAATCACGTAACGATAATTGCAGTTTATTATAAAATAACTACATTGTTGGAGTACATCACTGTTTGAGCAGTTGCTTTGTGTTTGTGCCGAGAGACAGTTTAATAAGGTAACTTGTTTCGCACATAGATGTGACAGGTTGCCTACAATGAACGGGGAGTGATACAATATGTAATTATTGGTTTATTTCTAGATACACAGTGAGTATACAATAATTAGAACGGCAAATCATCACTCAAACTAAGGAATGAATGTGCAAAAGTGGGCTCGGTGAATACCGGTAATTTAGAGATAGAAATAATCAGTTTTGTTGCTACAGTAGCCCCATGACTTCTTTGGTGCTGACTGACAGCTCACAGCTGACTTCTGACAGTCAACATTTAGGTATATACCACAATTTTGACCCTCAAAAGTGACAGCTGCTAAACACATGTTTTTGAAGATCATATGGTTCGGCGTAGGGATACATAATTAGGTCTGGTAACTTTTCAAAGCTGTCGTTCAGCACCAAAGAAGCCATGGGGCTACTGTACACATCATTACTTTCTCATGTAGATAGTTTATTGTAATCGTACATATTTTTGACCTTACTATTATGATGAATCTTAACGTTTTATGTGCCTCCAAAACAAAAACAAAAAGTGGCTCTTGTTAATATGCCTGTCCCCATGTATGCCTGCCTGGTCTTTGAGTTACAGATCAAACGGCTTAGTGTGTTTTGTTCAATTTTGATATTTATATTATATTGTCATGAACCTGGGTGTGTTTTATCAAATTTCAAACCTATCATTCAGATTAAGAAGAGTTTACTGATGACATAGCTAAAAACTAAAAATTTTTGGGCAGGTATATCATGATTTTGCTTTAAATTTACATCTAGAGAGTGATCGACATAATAAATAATAATGTTTGTTTATTATGCTATTAGAAAAAATCATCCAAGGATGTTACTGATGACTGGATTTTTTAATAGTTTTAAAATGTTAAAATTGGCTTTTTTTTTTGTTAAAAATATATATCTTAAAGAGTGTTTTAAATTATTATAAAAAATCGTTTTTATTTCTAAGAAAACTAATGGAGGGCTACTGATAATTTATTTTAGAAAAATTGGTCAAAATTACCAATGGGCTAGTTTCATAGACTTAATATGCGCGTTGCTATACTAAATATAGGACGACACCTAAATATACCCGATTGGAATAGACCAGTTTTATATTCTGGTTCATGCAGGTGTCCTCATGTATTTCGAATAGCGCTGCGCTTGAGGCGTAATAATTCCCAACTATAAAATTGGCCCTAAATGAATGTGTTTCTTCTAACCAGCTTGTTATAGTGGCCGAACACAAATCTAGGATTTCCTATCTCAATTCAAATTATGTTTAACGAAAATATGTAATATTTGATAGAGGTTCTTTCTTCCATTGACTATTAAGCGATACGATTAGGTGTGTTGTATTAAATTTATTGTCTTAGGCTACATTTGTAAGTGATGTGTTTACATAATCAAATTTTTTAGAAACTAAACATTAAATAAATCGATTTAAAAATGATTTTACTAAGGCAGATAAGATATTTCTAAAATAAATTATTGAAAATTATCTTAGCTATATTTTTTAACTTATATTCATAATGTTTACTAAAAATAATAAAACAACCACTGTACTTAAATTTTCCAGGATAATATTTTAAAGTTTAATTTCTGAAAAGTATAGGTACATTAGGATTTTTTTATTTATTTCGAGTTTCATGGTAGGTACTTATCACTGTAGAATAATTGTTATTGATCTAACATTCTAATTAGACACATAATTACTAGTAGCAAGCCTTGTTGATATATATTATAATATAGTACGCATTAAATGATTTTTTTATACAAAAACTGTAATAGATTACTAAATTTATATTTCATGAAATATTTATCGCATACCCTGTAGCTAACCAACGCCAAACATATTTCTCTCATACAAAATAAACCATTCAACTTTTTTTTTTAAAATCACATGTCGATTTAAACAACAATGACATGCGAACGTTGCATTAAATTACAATTCTAACAATAATTGGGCTATAATCATACCAATTAGCATCCATTATGCTGATCCTGTCAAAACATGTTACGCTGAAAATATTGATTACATTGTGGTTTCTTTCGATCGTCCGTAGAAGTAAACATACACAAGTTTCGTTTTCACGATTTTATCTGTTTATAAACACGAGAATAGTTTTAATAAGCGCAACTCTGTAATTAGGAATCAGAGCATGGGTAAATATACAATACTACAATATTACAATATCATAGTTTGGCTATTAATTGTTTAAAACACAAAAACACGATATGGTCATTATTATCACCTGAGAATGTGTGTCCTAGACTACAATAATTATTATTATTAGCACCATGTCTTACTACGCACTTACACTAATGTGTAATGGTAGGGTTATTGTGAGATTAAATGGAGGACCTACAGTTTAACGTGGGATCTGAACCACGGTGGAGGCCTGGGTTTCCCCACATTCACAAGTTGGGATTAATACAGGATGAAGGAAGGGTTTGGTAAACAGATAAATCTGTGCCGGGACAGAGGATTGAACCCCGGACCCCCAGCACAGAAGTCCGACACCTCACCCCTAGTCCACCAGGTCACCATTTTAGACTACAATCATCTCGTCAACGTCCTGATAAATATTTACTTAAGGAATCTAACCGGAAATTCAACACGAACACGTTGAATTAGTTATTTCTATTCTAAAATTTGGGGTATTTAACTTGTTTTTTTTTCTGAAAAGACAGATTATATAAGAACACGAACTTCTATGAGTGAGAGCGAAAGGGTCTACCAATTTTGCCGTGAGAGGTATTTTCACATAACTTCCGGGGTTCTTTTACACCCCACAATTGACATGGGACCAACAAATTTGTTTCCCCTTCGAATGATTTTGTACTACGGATTTGTAACCCTCAAGAAAAATACATCGATCACAGTTGGGTTTGAACCCACAAACATCGGGTCCTGAAGTGAGAACTTTACCCCAAAACCACTGAGGTTGACAACATGCCATAGATACTTATGACCGTAGAGCCATAGAAGGGTAAATCGAAAAAAAACAACTTATTCTTAAGGCCCTTAGCCCTGTCGAGTGCAAGTCTAAAACCTATTTTTTGGGATGGTGGGCGGGAGGATGGAAGGCGTGGCGTGGCTTCACAATCGAACCAAAGTATCCTTCCGCGCCAAAAAGAACAGATGGATCACGGAAACCGTAGATGGCGCAACTACCGGACAGGTCTTGCAAAAAAAATTATACGTTTGGAAATATCAGTTTTCTCGAGAACGAGTGAAATTTTCATGTTAATATTTTCAACACCTCTTCTAAGCTAATGTATCGATGTTTATTAATTATTAAATTTTCTTATTTTTTGCTATGGAGCCGGCAGTTTTCTATTGAAAAATGTCGATTCTATAAATATTTTATCACTCTTAAAATTATACTGGAGGTGTGTTTATAAAAAGTATAGCTTAATCAACATACTTCTATTCTTGAAGAAACCGTTTCCGAAAAGAAAATTGCAACACAATAAATATTCTTCAAAATAACAGTTTGTTCCCATAGCTCTGCATTACCACGCCAAATGAAAAGGGCCAATCGCCTTAAAGAGTGGTAACAATTTAATCTCTTTATCCATATGAAATTAGCACAAATACTTTTTAAACGTATAACGCCAGGATTGGTTGGCTAAATATTCCTGGTCTTCTACTGATGGTGGAGGTCTTCTGAGGTTGGTACCCCACGCATGAACGGTTACTTTGATCCGGTGAAGTGATGTGATGATGATGATGATGATGATGTTTATGTGGTACCAATAGAAGTCTCAAACCAAACTTAAGCCGAATTAACCAGACCATGGTGTCCATAGGTAGTATTATTCTTTGGGAAAAATATCTATGTTACCACCAAGAATGGAATCTGGACCTCTAGATTTCTAACGAGGAATGCTGACCACTAAACTAAGAGGTCCGGATTTTTTGTTGTTAGGATTATAATACAATTTTTTATGATCTTCTCAAGGAAAAAAACAACAATATAGCTATTAATCGCAAGGATAATCTAATCTGTCTGATCGATCGTCATCGGAGTGCAAGCAGACCAAAGGTCAACATAAGATAGTCTGGTTTTATGGAGGGTGGGGCTAAATTCTCGGCCAAGTGCAGTGTCTATGGTTTTTATTAAACGCTTTCCTACCGTCTCTTCACACAATTTCAGCTACAATTCCTCTAAATTCTACCTCCATTCTACTTAACTCATTTGTGTAGTTAAATGGGAATAACCCCGGTGGATTGTAGAATGTGGTTTGGAAAAAAAAATTTCTAACTAATAAAATACACTAACGGCATACTTAAATAAATCATTCATCTTCTGTGATCACAGGGTCTAAACCACTACTCTCGCCTGCCGAAGACTGGGGGATCGGGGTTCGATCGCAATCGGGTGTACTGAGAGTGATCTTTCCTTAATGGTTTTCCACGCTCCCTCCACGAAGATTCGGGTACACTCTCTCTAAATTAAGACCTCCTAATCCCTAACAGGCTATCGTAATTAGTACACAAGCGTATAGCCCGAACGGCTAGTAGGACACGGTGATAAAATAAAAAGCTAATACTTGTAAATAACTCAGTGTGAAACTTATCTAATGTGTATTTTCAAGGGACAATTTCACCCCGCGGAAGGTTTTCACTCACTATTAAAGCGTGCACAATATTTGAGACGTGTATCTGCGCAAGTTATTTTGCTTGTGGTTTTACAATATTGTTTGTTAATAAGTTGAAAAGGGAAAACACTATCGTTGATGTTGGTTAAACTTGTAAAATGAATGTACTATCTAATTAAAGTAGAGAATTTAGCTAGAAAATGTGTATCAAAATATTAGAAAGGAATTGATTTATTCACGTCAAAGAATATTAAATTTTCACCTAAACTAGGTTACTAGTTGGTTTAATTAGATTCCCACAGTAAAATTACTTTAACGTCGTAATTCTATGCCTATCTATTTTCATCTCACATCTATCCATTTATTACTTTATTGTGTCGCAACTTTTATAAATATCCTAATTACTAAATACTGCCCTAAATATACAGTGAAATAGAAGAGAGAGAGAGAGAGCGAGATCATTTCTTCAGAGCTACTAGTCGTGTAAGAAAGTTTTAGAAGAAATATATATCTCTGGGTTTCAAACTTAAGACAATTCGTTTATTAATATCAAATTGATTTAACATAAATCCTTTAATGTAATTTAGTATTACATTATTCATTTAACGAGCTAAGATTTTGTATGTAATAACCTTTTCCTCAACATCGTGGATAAAATTAGTTCCCACTTTTCAAATAATGGGCTTCCTATTAAAATCAGAATGTAGTTTTTAAAGTAGTGTTTGAAGTCCAACATACCAATCAGTATCATTGTCCACTCTATTTACATTGATAGGCAGAATGCTTACCTTGACAGACTACACCATGGCCTTATTTATAAGCTGCACCATAGTGGAACCAAGCAAGGTAAGCACTTCATCTTTAAGAGTAAACGAAGGATACATATTTGAGTAAATACCTACTTAATGAAAGTTAGTATTGCATTAAAATAATACTATACGTTCTTATCAAAACCTTTCAACAAACCATTTCCTGGAAATATTTAGCATACTTCCTGAATACAGCCTGTAATCAACGGGAAAATTCCAAAAAAGTAAAAAAAAAAATTTAACTCCACAAAACAATAATTTATAATGTCGGAGCAACTTTAAAGTCAGTGCGGACCTTTCTTTGGAGGTCTCTTGTGGCTAAACGGTAAGACCTATCATAAAAAGAGCTCTGGAATTATATTATTTTACATCCACTTGAAAAGAAAACTCACCGGGGGTTTCGGAGTGGAGCCCCCCCAACGAGCAAAGCGAGTCATACATATACATATATATTCTGCACCACACATCTCACATGGGAGTATGTTTGCGTTGATGCCTTGCCCACTCTGACTATGGTTCGTGTTTATAGTGGGGTAGAGGGGTACGCGAGAAAAGTCCAATGTTATTGCAGTTTTCATGGCGAAACATTTGTTTGGCCAAAATAAATAAAGTATTGCTCCAATAAAAACAAAGTTCAATTTTATTCACATGGGGATCTCAACTGTTATTGAATATCTGGTATGAGAATAGCGCCGACATTATTTGTATATTTTATTTATACATAAAGAGAGGGAGAGAGATAAAAAGAAAGAGAGGGGGATAGAGATCACTGTGTCTTACTAACCATACTGGTTGTACGCTTATGAAACCGTTAAGGAAAAACAACCCTAAGCACACCTGACCAGGATCGAGCCACGATCTCCCAGTCATCAGCAGTTTAGTCTATTGCGAAAGTAGCGCCTTAAACCATGAGGTCACCGATGCGGGTGGCATTAGATTATAATATTATTATTAGCACCGCGTCTTACTACCCGTTCGGGTTATACGCACTTGCACTAATGTGTAGTGGTAGGGTGGTTGTGAGATGAAATGGAGGACCTACAGTTTAACGTGGAATCCGAACTACGGTGGAGGCCTGGCATTCCCCACATTCACAAGATGTATTGTCAAAGGTGAAGGAAGGGTTTGGAAATCAGATAAATCTGTGCCGGGACCGAGGATTGAGCCCCGGCCGCCAGCACAGAAGTCTGACACATTACCCCTAGACCGCCAGGTCACCTAGATTATAATAACTCTTTGAAAGTAATAGAACAAATTTTCATTAAATTCTAGGACACCATAGACATATTCAAGAACTGTTGATGTCAACATGTAAAGAAAATTAAACTATGTTTCTACTGGAACAATATTTGATTTATTTGAAAAATATATATATAATATCTGCACAAACTGTGACTTTTACCCACGTCCCCAATACTCCCACCTTGAGGTATTTTTTTTTAGAGTGACGTCATAGGCCAGGATTGTCCAAACCATGTTCCCAATTTTGTTGTGTCCGGCCAGCTATATCAGATTTAAATACTTCAGATGGCAGAAATAAAACATAAAATTAAGTTGTTTATTTATATTGGGAGAAAAGATTAAGCAGACCTCAGCTGGAAAATGGTTGGACATTCCTGCCTTAGACTATTCTATCACCTAGGTGACTCTATAACTATATTTTAATTAGTATATACATTTTCATGGGGATTACTTGAGAGGTTTTCATTCTAAGATGACTTTTGTATTGTAGAGTTTGGAGCAGGCATGTCGAATGTACATTGTACAACCTTTCCTCAACTGAGATCCGCATAAGTTATTGGAGAATGGGATGGAGGCTATACATGAAATCTATAATACCAAATATATAAATATGGTACACACCGATACCCACACCCACAGCCATCCATATATCATACAAGTAATATAAAACTATTCTGGAATCTATACGGAACTTAGCGAGCAATAATATTTACATCAGAGGCAAGAGCCCGGTTTGTTGTTTATTTATGCAATTTGAGTCATTTAAATTTGAGCGGGTGGGGCGCAAAGAATTAACTCGGAGGCCTTGAATTGAACATGCTTGATGTAGAGCAGGGATATTCAACATGCGGCCTGCGATGACATTTTTTTGCATCCCGATGGCTTATGGTTCGTATAAAATAATTTAGAAAAAAAGGCAAATCCATTATATATATTATATATATATTTCATATAATCAATTAATAAAATAAATACGTACTGTACGTTATTTTATAAACAATTTTTGCTTTTTACGTGAAGATAAGTAATACGTTTTTATACAAACACTGGCTTTGATCGTTGGAGGCTCCACCCCCAAAACCCCCGCATCGAGTTTTCTTTGCAAGTGGATGTAATCTAATGTAATTCCAGAGCCGTTTGTTGATAGGTCTTACCGTTTAGCCAAATGAGACATACAAAGAAAATTCCACAAGGACTTTAAATTTGCTCCGACATTTTGAATTTTTTTCGGGTGTTAAATTTTTTTAATTATTATTTTTGGAATTTTTACCGTCAGTTACAGTCTAGAAGCTATAAGTTTGCCAAATTTCAAGCTTATAGCTCATCCGGAAGGGGGTAAACATTGATGTCAAAGAATGGCTTTATATTAGTAAACATAGAATAATACATTGAAACGTCAAATTTCAGCTATAGTTGACAATAAATTTCACCTACAGGTGACATGACTACTCCCTAGTGTGAGCACACAGTGCAGTATTCGTTGCTAGATCGCTTGCTATATTCCATTGGCGTGTAGGAATTACTCTCTGAAAGGTCTTTTTTCCTACCAATATCCTACTATATAGTAGATTTATGGTAGGGAAAAAGGCCTTTTCAGAAGTCAATTCCTACGGTTGAATGGAATATAGGTGCTTAGCAGGGCACGCTGCTGGAAAATGACGTCACTGATGTCTCGGCTGTTGGTTTCCTCTTGATAGGTCTCTCGTGTTTGAATCCCTGCTGGTTTGGGAGGTGAGCCCCAATCATAGAGCAGCCTTCAGTCACGCGACCAGCGTGTCTCTCGCGGCTATCTCCTCTGAAGCCAACCTACAGTAGCCCCATGGCTTCTTTGGTGCTGACTGACAGATGACAGCTGACAGATGACAGCTTTAAAAAGTTACCAGACCAAACTAAGTATCCCTACGCCGAACCAGATGATCTGCAAAAACATGTTTTTAGCAACTGTCACTTATGACAGTCAAAATTTAGGTAATTTGACTGTCAGAAGTCAGCTGTGAGCTGTCAATCAGCACCAAAGAAGCCGTGGGGCTACTGTAGCAGTGCAACACACACAACAATCAGAAAGATGCAGCAGGCAATCTAACAACGAACCTGCAACGTGTTTGTTTGGTTGTACCAAGTGTATAAGAATGAGCCGATACGAATAATTTAAAAATAGCCATCAATCCATATATTGTGAATACAGTATTGAAGCCCGCGATCCAACAGTAGACAGAAACTTTGGCTCTTGGACCTCAAAAAGGCCCAAGACCTCTGGTGAGGAGGGTAACCATTAAGGGAGACTTGATAGGATTCCCTATGTACTGGGAACCAACATGATAAAAAAAAGTCAACTCTTCAAGGGTAAAATCTCATTTTATAATATTAGTTACTGATATTATTACTATGGGTGCAATATTTCGAAAAGAAAATAGTCTTGTACAAATTAATTCCTACAATACATTCTATACGCAACTTCCTTCTTTATATATTGGAAATTCATCTTATTTCCTTGTCTGAGGTCATTCATCATTTTAATCATCATTTTCTTGATCAACGTATCCCTTCTACCTTGCCTTCGACATCAGTCCATAAGACATTTCTTCACATAATGTGACCCATCCAGTTTGTATTTCTTCGTAATACCACCTTGTGGAATGGTTATCTTTTCATTTACTCTTCTTAGAACTTCTTAATAATAATAATTATTATTATTAGCGCCGCGTCTTACTACCCGTTCGGGTTGTACGCACTTAAGCTAATGTGTAATGGTAGGGTGATTGTGAGATGAAATGGAGGACCTACAGTTTAACGTGGAATCCGAACCACGGTGGAGGCCTGGCATTACCAATTTCTTAGTTAGTCACCCCATATCTCACCCTTGTCCCATTTCCTTCAGCTCCACATCTCAAAGCTTTCCAAATATGGTTTCTTTTTTTTTTTTCAGGTTTATCTCTCAGCTTTTTTTTTATTAATGAGTATTACCACAATATATGGATATTAATAATATTTACATATAGGTTTTGGAATTAAATATTTGTATATGTAATAAAATATTATTATTATCTCTATCACTCAAAAAAAGAACTATTTTCTCTAACTAATCTACACTAATATTATAAATAGGAAAGATTTGTTTTTTTGTTTGTGATGGATAAACTCAAAAACTACTGGACTGATTTAAAAAATTATTTCAACAATATAAAGTTACATTATTAGCGAGTAACATAGGCTATATTTTATTTTGAAAATAATGCTGATAGTGGTCTGAATTTCAACGCAATTAAGTGCTTTTATATGCTAATAATCCTAACACTAGAAAGGTACATACAAAATTATTATCACATAAGCTTTGATTAAACACAAAGAATGGAAACATAAATTTGACGGTTCGTTTGGTGTGGAGCTTTACAAATTAGTGAGATAATCTATTCTGCTACTGACTCCCCAACACACCCATCGTAACATCCAACTGGAAACTGTCATTGTAACAAAAACCCATTATTCGCTTTAAATTTCATTTCGCATTTCATACAATATATTTCATCATTCTGTTTTCAATTTTCTTCTTTTGTTGTTCCAGGGAATTCGAATAACGGACTACAAAATTGTTTTTTTATGTAGCTACAAATACATTTTTATACATTCTCCCTAGAATGTGTCAACTACTATACTTTTCTCGTAAATTAGATGTAAAGTTTAATAAAGAAACTGTCATTTTTCATCATAAATATTAGAATAAAACAATATGAATAATAATGGCATGGAATGTTTATTAAACTGGCAGTAAAAATTGGTGTATAAAAATATATATATTTTCAATATCTTTAACAAAAGTAAACTGCACGGGAATATAGTGGGAAGGATGGGAGGGGGAGGTGGTAGGGTGAGGGAGAGGAGGGAGGGGAGGAAATAGGGGGAGGGGGAGGCTGGCTGCTCATAAAACAATGCCGTGAGTAGAGCACAATTTAATAGAATAACTGTTAGATTTTATTTTATATCTTGACGTAAAATTAAAAATTGAATTCAACTTCAATCGTGTATATGGTTTCTGTACAGTATCTCGTGAGAATATTTTTAATTTGGTTTTTTCGTCACAACAGTTTAAACTTAAGGGGGGAGTGTAAATAACTTTTGTAAAGGGCAGTGTTTTTTTTCTTTCATTTTTTATAGCAAAACATTTTGTTGGGCAAAATAAATAAAATATTGCTTCAGTAGAAAGATATAGGTTTTTTTTTCACATGGTGATATAACTATTTTTATTTAGGTATTTAAAGTATTTAACTTGCACTTACTGGACTGATTGATTATATCAACACACTACTTATAAACTAACTTAAAGCTAAAACACATACAATACCCATCAACACTGCGAATGGAGAAACCCACATTTCGCCATAAATTTTTCGGAAAACGAACACGGTACCCTTAACTCAAAAGACAAACATGCTACCGACTAAGCTAAGATGTCAGACGTGATAAAGTTTGTTGAATATCTGTCGAAGGTGTCCTGGAATTTAATGACAACTTTTTATTTTGATTTAAAAAAGTTTGCCATTAAATTCCAGCGCATGCTTGACAGATATTAAACAAATTTTGATATCACCATGTGAAGACAGTTAAGCTCTCAATGTTTCTATTAGAGAAATATTTTATTTATTTTGACAAAAAAAAGTTTTCATATAAAAACCGCAAAAACACTGACCTTAACTTGCTTTCCCTAGATGTGGTGTAGAATAAAATATAATATTTGTTAGATTATTTAATTATTTTCAACGCAAATAATAATAAGTATGTATTGTAGTTTTAGTATTTGATATCATATTGAGATTAAATAAGTTCTACTTAAAATAAAAGATGTAGAGAATAGATAGTTAATTTTATTTCTTAAAGTTTCCTTGATTTTAAGTACTAAGATTTACCTATTGTACGTTAAAATTATTATTGTACGGTAAAAGGTTGTTTGTGTACGCTTAGTGATTAGACTAATCAGAGTGATCGTATGTTTTACTGTATTAGGTTAGTTAAAATACTTATTCAAAAGGATATAGCCGATAACGGTATCCAAAAGGTCCAAATAACTTGGTTTGCATCACGCTTGGTATCCGCTTTCTAACTGTCATTTATCACTGTAGTTTTTATTATATACTCTCTAAAAGAGAATGCGAATGAACTTCCCTTAAGACTACCTTACTCATTCCAACCCCTCAAATTGATCCATCAATAATATTGGTGTGCAGACAGAACATTTAACAAATTGTTAAACGAATGCCACGTTTCAGGGACAATCAACACCAGTTTAATACCAGTCTATTCAGCATTGTATTGATAATGAATGTGTAAACCAGAGGCTTAGGCAGCGTTTATGTAGCGTATGAAGGGATACAGAGTATGTCTGACCATTGTGTACGTAGCCCGATTCAGTGGCCGATTGGGCGATTGGTATAAGCCATCACTCTCATGTTGGGTGGGCCTACTGATGACGGGGAGATCAGGGTTCGAATCCTGGTCGGGTATACTGAAGGTGGTTTATCCTAGATAGTTTCCCACTCTTATTATTTTATTAAAATACTGGTAGACCACCTCTAAAATGCTTCCTTACTCGACCCTACCCTATTAGAGTAATAATCATATATTTCCTATAACCGGAACAGATAGTAAAATAATATTGCATGTCTGGGCTACATTGCTCGTAACCCAGTTTGTGAAATAATTAGCCAGTACTAATATACTTTTGCCTAGGGGACGCCCGAATGTACTAATCGTACATCCTTTCCTTGGAGGCTCTTTCTATGTCCCAATAAGATGAAATATTGGTGATGGTGATGATGAGGGTGTGAAACCAGTGGAAAAACTTAAATATAACTATATTCCAACCAAACAAACCATTGTGACCGTTGGTTGGATTCCCCTTTCAGGAAAAATACTCAAGGTACCAGCCGGGAATCGGACCCTGGAGCAGGTGCACTGACCACTACACCATTGGGCTGGTTTGAACGGGTAGTAAGATGCACTGGTAAAATAATTGATAGATAATAATTACTTCCTTTGGAAAGGATTAAAACAATATATTCAAAAAAGTATTTACTCACGGCGAGCGAGCTATTACAATAGTTTCTTCAAAATGTATTCCAATCCTGTGATATTTGAATAGTGTCATTTCTACAGAAAGCTCGTTTTTAAGTTGGTCAGTTAGTTTTAGGTTCTTTTATTATTATTATTATTTCTACTAGCACCACGTCTTATTAACCGTTCGGGTTGTACGCACTTACATTAATGTGTAATGGTAGGGTGATTGTGAGATAAAATGGAGATACCTACAGTTTAACGTGGGATCCGAACCACGGTGGAGGCCTGACATTCCACACATTCACAAGTTGTGATTAATACACATCTTATCAGAGGTGAAGGAAGGGTTTGGTAATCAGATAAATCTGTGCCAGGACCGAGGATTGAACCCCGGACCCCCAAGACAGAAGTCTTGACACCTTACCTCTAGACCGCCTGGTCACCGTTTAGGGTTTCAATTTATCAAAAAGTTAAAACTTTCTATCCCCCGCTCTAATTCCCCAACTAGACATGAACATGACGGGTTTCAAGAGTACCTTTAGGTTGGGGGAGTTAGGGGGGGGGGGTACTAGCATCAGATATGATTGGACAACACGTCAGCTCGCTTCACTCGCCCCCTCCCCCTCCCCTTTCACCCCTACGCCAGTGACAAAAACAACATGACCTTCCGGTTTAGGAGAGTCGAGGTGACATTTCGGCACATTGTCACCTTCAGGGACAACTTCTATCGACACAGACACAAGAATAATATTGGTTTTGGCGCAAGAGAGGACTACGTTGATAAGTTCACACGTTTCAATTCCAAGGAAAGGTTTTTTTTTAAATTTCATACTCAATATTTACCAGCTCTGGTGTCCACGTGGTTTAACGCGCTACTCTTGCAGTAGACCGATGATGACAGTAATATTGAGGTTTGAATCTCGGTTAGGTGTACTAAGGGTGGTTTTTCCTAAATGGTTTTACACTCTCCCTCCACGTGAATGTGGGTACCATCCTATTCCTTAAAGTCACTTTCGTAATTAGTACAGACGCGTATACCCGAACGAGTGGTAAGACACTATGCAAAAAAAAAAAAATCCGTATTTTAATGTAGTTCGACGTTTCATGACCCCATGAATAAAATAGAAAGCTATTCTCTTAATACCGTCTTTTTGTCTCAGCCAATCCGAAACAATTTTACTGATCTGACTACCCCAAGGAGATTTCGGAATGATAATATCTAGATCTCAAATTAAGGGTATCTTAATTAGAGGGCGACAAGAGAAAAAGTAGATTTTCTTGAAATTACCTTTAACGATTTTGATTCAATGCTTATCTCGGAAGTGTCTAGTATTACCAACAAAATACCATATCTAATTTTTCAAGAAAAATGATTTAATAGGTATTTTACATGCGCTGATATCTTCAATTTTAACCATATCCCATTAACTCTTTGAGATACGAATTAACTTAACATTGCAAATAAAATGGTTATACAGTTTAAATTTTTTTTAAAATTTGAAACATATATTTATTTATAAAACCAATAGTTTCCTAGCTATAAGAATATAAATATATATATCTATAATATAAATATATATATATATCTATAATATAAATATATATATATATATCTATAATATAAATATATATATATATCTATAATATAAATATATATCTATAATATAAATATATATATATCTATAAATATATATATATATCTATAAATATATATATATCTATAAATATATATATATCTATAATATATATATATATCTATAATATAAATATATATATATCTATAATATAAATATATATACATCTATAATATAAATATATATCTATATATCTATAATATAAATATATATTCCATTCACCGTAGGAATTGACTTCTGAAAGGTCTTTTTCCCTACCATAAATCTACTATATAGTAGGATATTGGTAGGAAAAAAGACCTTTCAGAGAGTAATTCCTACCGTGAATGGAATATATATCTATATCTATAATATAAATATATATCTATATCTATAATATAAATATATATCTATATCTATAATATAAATATATATCTATATCTACAATATAAATATATCTATATCTATAATATAAATATATCTATAAGTATATATATAATAATGGTTTGAGACATGGAATGGATTGTTATGCTCTTCGGTGGATCGAGATGTTCCTCTTTTATCAGTATGTTTATGTAACTGTGTCTATTTCTTTATTTATTCTCTTTTGTAGAATGTGATTCTCGTTTTCCCAAATTATGTTTATGTAACAATATATATTACTTGGTTTCATATATATCTCAAGAGTGAGAAAGTTTGTGTTGTGTACAGTGCCGTTTATTTTTCATAAATGATTTCTTACTTTTAATCCACGCAAATTCCGGTACATTTTCTTAAACTACTTAAATTAGTAATTCCTATCCATTAGTATATTTAAATTGGAATATCCTGGACTGGTGGTAAGACACTGTCTAATAAACAAACTAAAGTTGGTAACATTTATATTTTATAGTATATAATTTGTGGTCTAGTCTACCACTAGACTAGTCACTAGACTACCTATTAGAGGGAGACTAGCATTCGAATCCAAGTCAGGTGTGTTGAGGATGGTTTTCCATTCTCCTTCCACACAATTGCGAATATACTTCCTCTAAATTTAAACTTCCTCATCCTTAAAATATAAGCTTAATTAGTACATTTGCTATGACCTGAACTAGAAGTAGGATGTGGGGTTAATATAAATATATAATATGAAATATTTTTAAATAATAAAATATTAAACACCACATGTTCTTGTAAATATTATATTTTAACGTAAATAGATTTTAAATAAAACCAGATACTTTAAATTTTACCTCACTTTTATAACCCGCACACATACACAAATAAAAAATAAATCCAACTAAAATTATTTTTTGTTTTTTGGTAAGATAATATTTGGTAGAATAGAGGATTATTATATTAGGAAGGACAAAAATCTTTGGAAGTAAAAAAGATACAATAAAAATAAAGAAGTAGGTTTATATTTTAGCTAAAAAAATAATAATAAGTAGAAGATGGGATTGAAGAATGACATAACTTGAAAAAAAATACTGAGAGACCAGCCCCTTTTGAGTAGAAGCACACCATCGAGAATGGGATGAAGGGTTTGGGAGGAGGGGAAGGGGAAAGTTGTCGACCAAGACCCACCACGAGAAGACGGTAAAGAGAACAGCAAGGACAAGAAAACGCAACCAAGAGTTTTGTATCAGTGGTTCGCGCGGAGAAGAGAAGAGGTTTCGTGAAGGGAGCGTGGAACGACGCTAAGAAGGATTTACAACCCAACATCGCTATGGGGTAACGAGAATATAACCCCCTCCTACCTTTGTGTTTGCTATTATCCCCCCATACTACCCTTCCACTTATTTGCTTCATCCTCACATCTCACAATCTACGGGAAAAGAAAAGAAACAAAACAAAACTATCAAATAACAGGAGAGAATCGGTGTAAAGGGGAACCCTGGATTCTTACCCACTCCCTATCTACACTATTTATCTTACTCTCTCCTTTCAACTCTTTTGTTCTTTCAACGGGAATTAAGTGAACCACTCTTGAAATGGAATCGTCTCGCTCACAACCAGTGGGAATAATAGAACATTCTCAGTCTTATTTCTTTATATATATGTTCTTTTAAAGTGTCACCTTTATTATTATAGCCTAGCGTTTTTACCCTAAGAAATATAAAGATTTATGTATCCTCAAGAATACAGGAGCAATAATTTCACCTTTGCAATTTCTGAGAGTAAAAAAAAAGGGGTGGGGGGTGCACGATAGCTATATTTTATACTTCCCTTGTGGCTATTTTAATAAATTTATTCTATAATTTTAATGTAGGGACGCTCAGAAGATTCAAGAGGCATAGGGCAATGTATTTTGAAACAGGGGGAGGGATATGGGGTATTTTTATAAATAATAGTTAATTTAATTTATGAGCCTGTTTTAACTTGGCCAATTGGAATCTAGGCTGTCTGTCTGTATGTACGGATTTGTGTTACACATTAACTGTCAAATAAGTGGACTAATTTTGATCAAATTTGGAGGAAAATGTTTTAGTGTAAGCCAAAAAAATTGATACAAATAGTTTTTCGATCGGGTTTCTGTTTAAAGCTTCCGACTGATCAAAATTCTATCCTTTTGTTCCGTGATTGCTGTCAAATGGGTGGACTGTTTATAACGAAATTTGAAATTTGGCGGAGACAATTTTTGAACCAAGGCCAAACGACGTATGTAAACAGTTTTAAATCTTTCTGTCCATTTCAATTTGTCGGCAACTTAAAAGATTTTGAAGGCTAATCTAGAGGGATTTGAAAGAAAAAATTCGAGGCACTCTGTAGTACCTTAAGGGTATTTTTTAAAATTGTTGTCATATATTAGCTTCCTTAAACGAGTAAAATAACTTATTTTTCTTTGAAAATAATATTCTATAATATATATCATGGTTTTGTTTTTTCATCTAACGTTATCAAGGAAAAATATCAACTTCAAATATAAGACAAACATATGCCAAATATTTCAACTTGAAATCAAAAGATAAATCTTAAAAACTGTACTAACGATAAGAACATGACACAATTCCGTAACTTAAAAGCATGGAGTGAACGAGGCCTACTGATAAAATTATTAGTATTATCTTTTAGCATCAACACTATTAGCTTTACAAATTTAATAGCCTTCAAAATAGATTCATTCGAAAAATCACAGAATCTTATATACGCTGCCTTGTTTGGAAAATCAGTGAGAACAAATACAAATATATACTTTTAATGCAGGTGTATTGTGAGTGTTACAGCTTACCAATGAAACGAAGGCTTTGGTCGAAATGAACCATTTGACCCCCTCCCCTTTAAGCCCCCTATATGTGACCCTGTTTTAATATGGAAACAAACGTTTTTAAGTCTGATAAAAAAAATTATATGGATAATTTGAGGCTGAGCACAAAATCAACTAAAGTATATATAAGAAGATAACCAAAACATATAGTTAAATAGTAACATCCTAATTTCTTAAGTGTCGTTTCTTATTCTTCTACTTCTTATTATTATTATTAATAATAATATTATCATTACAATTAATATTATAACCACAAATCCCTCCTCAAATCTCCATGTGTAACATTTATTTTTATTTTGATCAGGTAAATGTAATTTTAAAAATTTAAAGACACACATACAGTATATTACTATTTTAAAATCATTTTAATCTAATAACACCTACATTGGATGTGCCATATTTGATTATATATAGGTAGCGCGTGGGAAAGGGTGATTTTGAATAATTCATTTCGAAGCCATATATTAAGTTGGCAGGACTGTGATGACGTCATTATGTTCCTCAGTCAATGCCGTTTAGTTACCATTAAGCAGTGGTCAGGTGTGCATCGAGCGTTTTCATTATTATTATTATTACTAGCACCGCGTCTTACTACCCGTTCGGGTTATACGCACTTACGCTAATGTGTAATGGTAGGGTGATTGTGAGATGAAATGGAGGACCTACAGTTTAACGTTGAATCCGAACCACGGTGGAGGCCTGGCATTCCACACGTTCACAAGTTGTGATTAATACACGTCTTGTCAGAGGTGAAGGAAGGGTCCTTTGCAGTAAAAAGCATTTTACATAAACAATGAATGTTATGAAGATGCGCGACGAGAATTTAGACGTCACTTTTAACTTCGGCACCATGATCCGGTTCCGTCATCTCACACTGTAAAGACATGGGTTTCAGACTTTGAAACAACAGGTTCAGTATTGAGAAAGAAGCATCTGTGGCCAATACATAATTTTCGAATGCCAGAAACTGTCGAAGCAGTCAAAGCTTCGATCCTGAGGAGTTCACAGCGTTCTGCACGGTGACATGCAGTGTCGTTGGGTTTGTCTCGTCTGACTTTAGGCAGAATATTATTCTCGGATTTAAAGCTACACCCGTACAAGATTCAGGTAGTCCAGGGATTAAAAGCCTGTGATTTCAATAAGAGAGTTGTTTTTGCTGAACAATTTTTAGCCATATGTAAGGAAAACGAAAACTTCCTGGTACATCTTTGGACGTCTGATGAATCCCACTTTCATCTAAATTGTTATGTTAACAAACATAATTTTCAGTACTGGGCTGCGGAGAATCCTTACCTTTTACACCAGGGACCGTTACACAGTGAAAAGTGACAATGTGGTGTGCGGTGTCATCGAAAGGAATTATCGGGCCATATTTTTTTGAGGGTGACAATGACCGTGCGGATGACTAACTTCAGAAAGGCACATCAACATGGTACAAACGTTTCTTAGCGATGAACTATAGAAATATCCAGTCCACATAGTTTCAGAAGGATGGAGCTACAGTTAATACTACAAGAATCTCAATCGCCACTTTATGAGACCTTTTTAGAAACCGCGTCATGACCAGGAACGGAGATATCATTTGGTCTTCGAAATCACCAGAGCTTTCGGTGTGTGATTTCTTTTCATGGGGACTTTTAAAAATGCGGCTGTTTGATTATCGTCCTCAAAATATTAATGAACTGTAGGTTAGGATTCGTGAAGAGATTGAAGGGATTTCCATTGAGATGGTTCAGCGAGTTACGACGAGCTTGCGTTCACGAATGCAGGAATACATAAAAAGGGAAGGTAGCCATCTATAGTATTTTAGCTGCATTACACAGTTATTAAAATCGCCCGTTTCCACGCGCCACTGTGTATATATGTATATATTATGTGCATATATAAAATTAAGAGACATAAAATAATGCCTAGCTCCGGGACCGATCTTAGAACTTTATTTTCCTGGTGGGGTGGGGAATATGAGGGAGAAAGGAAAGGGGAAGGGGGGTATACCTGCGTAAACTTGTGGAGAGCCCCTTACAGAATATATAAAATAATTATTTTTAAAATAAAGTTTTTCTAGAAATAATTCAAAGTTGAAAAAAAAAGGGGTGAAATTGTTAATATACGTATTAATTTTATAAGACTCTAATAAGCTTTATTAGACTAAACATTTAAGAAGTATAAAATAAAACATTCTTAGTTATATTTTCTGGAGGGGTTTAAACCTCTTATCCCTCTGTATGGTCCTCCTACCTAGTGTTCAACGGCCAGGGCCTCAATTTTTTCAGGAGGTTTCCAAATCAATGGGAGCGGTATGAGAAATAGTGACGTCATGGCAACCTCGATATTTTACTTGACAAAAGAACAACGCTGTATGAGTTTGTACAGATCATTATTTTATGCTTCCATGGAAAACTGAGGTTGTACTGATTAAAAACATCAGTTTTGAAATGGAGGGGGCGAGGTGAAAAGGGTGCCATACAGGGTGTTCAAGATACCACCATATGTTTCTGTAGTAAGGTATAAATGATATTTACTCAGTCAGGGTTATTACTTTGTAAGGGTTTAGGTATGCATGATCTTTAGAGTCTGCATTCCTGGTGATCATCAAATCATTATCATTAGCCTATATATTAAGGTGGGATGGAAGGGAACGCCAGCTAAGCCAATTTTAGTAGTTTTTATGACCAAAAAACTTTACTGTCCAAAATAAGTTTTTTAGCACCACGTCTTATAGCCTCTTCGGGTTATATGCCTATTTAATAATTACACTAATGGCTTAGGGACTTGGTAGGTTTAGTTGATAGGAAGTGCACCCAAATTTGCGTGGAAGGAGAGTGTAAAACTAGTTTAGGGAGAACCACCCCAATGCACCCAACCGGTATCAAACACCGATCTCCCATTCTTCGGCAGTCTAGTCTAACACGAGAGTAGCAAGTTAGACCACGCGGCCACCAAAGCAGGTCGAAATAAGTTAAATATTTCTTAAGTGACAGTCCTTAAATTACGTGAGGGTTTTTGAAAAAGAAGGGGGAAGTTTAAGTATTTTCATGCGTTTTCTTACGAAAGGGCTAGGAGGGTATATAATCCATCTTACGTATTTCTTAACAATGTTTAAGGTGAAACAAAATCTAAAAAACAAAAAAAAAGTTGTCAGAAAATATATAAATTAATTCTAAAATTTCACTCATTTTTTATTTATTTTTGATGTGTTACACTTAATCTTACTGTAATTAAAATATTTTAAAATGTTACATCCACTCGCTTTTTTTTTTTTTACCAATCCCTATGTCTAAAAATAACTAGAAAGTTAAAATAACATAACTCACAAAATTGTAAAAAATAGCGAAAGATAGAGGAGAAACGAAGGGAAATCTTAATATCCCTTAAGTGATTGAAAGATGGAATGGGGGTGAGTCGAAAATAATGGGGAAAAAAAGCCTTAGCTTCATTTAAGGGCAGTCCCTAAGTAAATAAGTTTGCCAAAATTACAGTATAATGATTTTACTAGTTACCCACTTTGGTGGCCACATGTTCCAAGACTGGGAGATTTGAGGTTCAAACCTAGTTCAGGTGTACTGAGGGTGGTTTTTTACAAAATTGTTTTCCACTCTAACTTCACCTTAAATGGGTACAATTCCTCTAAATATAGCTTTCCTCAGCCCTAAAACAATTAGTGTAGTTAAATACATAAGGTTATAACCAGAACGTATAGTAAGAAGCGGTGCTAAAAATAATAAATCAACAGGAGGAGTTCTTGAATATTTATCATGAGCATCCCGATCATTGTCCAGACATTTTTTAAATTAAGAAAAATAGTCCTACTAAAACTTCGCAATTCCAGTGATGGCTATTATAAAACTGCCGAGATTACAATATGAATATAATAAAGCTAAACGTACCTATTAAAGTAATTATTATGATTGATCCCTAAAAATATGTTAACATACAAACTTTAAGGCGATCGACCCTTTTCATTTGCCGTGGAAATGCGGTGCCATGGGAACAAACGGTTATATTCAAGAATTTTTATTCTTTTGAATTTTTAAAGGTTTGTTCAAGAATATAAGAATGTTGATTAATTTATACTTTTTATATGCACACTTCCTCTATAATTTCGACAATGATCAAATATCTATAAAATCGACATTTTTCAATAGAAAAATTCCAGGTGCATAACAAAAAATAAGAAATTGTAACAATTAATAACAAACATTGATATATTGTCTTAGAAGGGGTGTTGAAAATATTAACATAAAAATTTCACCCGTTCTCGAGAAAACTGATATTTACAAACGTATATTTTCGCAAGACCTTCTCGGTAGCTAGCACCGTCTACGATTACCGTGATTCATCTGTTATTGTTGGCGCGGAAGGACACTTTGGTTGGTTTAAAAGCCACATCACGGCTTTCACCCTCCCGCCCACCATCCCACAAAATAGGTTTTTGACTTCCACTTGACAGTGCCGAGGGCCTTAAGAATATGGACCCTAACTTGAGTTTTCTTCCTTACCATCGGTTAGGCCTCATTAAAAACATAATTGAATAGTGAAAATGTTCCAGAGCTCACCCACGCAAAACTACAGTACATTCTCCAATAGCGTTGGCATTTATTTAAAAACCAATAATGAATAAAAGTGACTTACGACTTGTAATGTTTGACAAAACTACTGACCTCACCAATAAAAATTGACAATAACAAAAAATTTAAAAAAAAATAATAATTGGAAAGTGAATTGATACAAAACTATTTTTAGTAATTTTTGAAATGTCACAATAGATCAAATAGCGTAAACAAACTATATCTATAGCCAAATTTTTATAGGAAGAGCCTTCGTTATCCCACAGTTAGAAAAGCTATTAAATCTACTTTTCCGTGTTCAAACGTCAGATCGTGTTATCTATATCTATAACTTTTTATATTTATTATTAATACCAATATATAATAAAACTAATATAATTATGAAGTATAATATAATAATAGATTTTGGTAAAAAAAAATATTTTATATAAGTTTCTATCTACCAAAATCCCACAATATATTTAATTTGTGTGTCAAACTAAACGTTACTACAAATAGTAGCAATTTTTTCATACATCCTGTATTAAAAACATGTTTGGCAAACAAAAAGGTGTATGAGGGTGCAAAGAGAGGGGAAACGAGAAGGTGTTGGGGAGTATTTTGGAATGACATGCTCCAATTTAAATCAACGACGAGTGTGGAAAGGTTTGGCAGGATTACAAAGCGGGCCGAGCACAAAAGTTCGCTGGAGGGTTGGTTGTTGAGTGAGTTCCGAGGGGAAGGGGGTGGGTGGGTGATGGAAAGGGGTTAAGTTCTGAATAGAGCATTAGCAGGAGCAAAGGGTGGGGGGTCTGAGCTCCCCAGGAACGTTTACTTCGCAAAGTTTCACAAAGATTATTTCTAACATAAATATTTCTGTTAATCTATTTCTTAGATTTAGATCAATAATGTGTTACAACAAATCAAATTTTTACAAGTGTTTTTATTTCTACCTGTTGCAGTGGATTTTTACATTAGGAATTTAGGTAGAAAGAACCTTATATAAACGGAAACGGTTTTATTGGTCACATGTTCTAAGGCGTCACTATTGCAGGACTATACTGCAAACGACGAGGAGATCGGGGCTTGAATCCTGGTCAGGTGTACTGAGAGAGGTTTACCTTAAATGGTTATCCATTCTCCTTTTACGCAAAAGCTTTTACACTTCTTCTAAATTCAACCTTCCTCATCCCTACCCCATAGATTAACTATCATATATGCGTTCAAACTGACCAGATAGTAGGAAGCATTGGAAAAAAAGTACGACATAATCATTCAAACTTTCTCAAATTCTGTATTATGACTTTGAAGATAAATTTCTTAAATAGGTTTTGAGTAAATTACCCTTACGTATCTTTTCCTCATAATAAAAAAACACTTCATCTTGTTAATCACAATAATCACCTTTATATATACATTTTCGTTCAAATATATTTAACAAAATTAATTTTTTTGAAAATAAACAATTTATAGATTACTCTACAATTATTTGTTATTTCTAAAAGTAAAAACTTTCACTAATTTATCATGAAAAACAAATCCTAGAATCACATTTTGATTTCAATTTTAAAGGTCAATTTCCAAACAATTAAAATTGTCTATGTCTGGTAGTAAGTAAACTACCCTTAAAACAATTTATTTTAGATAAATAAAGATACATTATTATTATTGTGTAAAATAGTCACCCGAAACCAATTTTGAACCAAATCGTTAAAGATATTTGTAAAAAATTTCAAGTTTTTGAAAAATCAGTAAACTACCCCTATAAGTTTTGACTAAAAAAAATAATTACATAATTATTTGTCGTATTACACAAAATACAGATACACATATTTAATAAAACAAAATTGCTAAAGCAATTTTCAAATATGTATCATCAATAAATTACCCTTCAAAGAATTTTTGTCCAAAACCCAATATTGGGCAGTGTTATTTGTCATGTCATTCAAATCTTAGATATGCATTCTAAACAAAATCGTTAAGGCCATTTTCAAAAGATTTGGAGGGCAAAAACCTTATTCATCAGTAAACTACCTTTTATTGAAGGATTAGTGTGAAAAAAGTTATGTGGTAATGACCTATATTTATATCTATCTAAATATCAAGTTTGAACAAAATCCATCAAATAATTTTGGATTCGTGGACAGGGAAGACAGACAGACCTGTAAAATCCACTGTTTTGGGTTAAAGTTCGTCTTAGTCTCGAGATGGATTTTTTCACGATCACAATACTTTCTCTTGATATCAGAAATTAAAAACCTTAAATAAAATATCCTTTTGCTGCCAACAACAATAACATTGTATTATGATTCTAGTGTTATTTTATAGGTATTGATTATATCTATCAAAACTGATAGTGACAGATCACATATCCTGACGTATGAATACGTGAAACGAAATATAGTATATTTTATAGCTGTCAGATAACGATTCTAACTATGCAAATTATATTCTACATGTGATTTTTCAATGTAGTTTTCCACCAATAGTTTGTAGTTTTGTGGGTATCTATATACAATTTATCACAAAGTTTTCTCAGTATTTCCAATCTATTGTAAGCATATTTTTAAGTTAGCATTTGTGTTAAATTTACTTGTTAAAAATAATTATAAAAAATGAGGAGAAAAGTTACAAAACAGAATTTTTGCATTATCTTCTGAAAAGAATAAAATATAAATAAATCATTAAAGAACATTTTTTCTCGTATTTTATAATTTGCTACTGAGTTTAAATAATCGGTTGTACGAATTTTACTAAACCGAAACAAGTGTGTGCTATGAAAAAAAAAAGGAATGATAAACCCTATATAAAATATTCATCTAAATAAATCCAGCTGGGATTGAATCCCTAGCTCCCATTTTAGAATCTTGTGTGGCCAACTTTGACCTGCCCTAACTACAAGTGCTAATATTATAGATACATCTTTTTAATTTCTCCTCTACTACTTATTGCTACGTGGGGTTTGTAATTCAAGTAGCAAGGACATGGGGTGTTCTTGTATGTAACAGCTGTCTGTCTTCACACAGGGTATGTAATTCAAGTAGCAAGGACATGGAGTGTTCTTGAATGTAACAGCTGTCTGTCTTCACACAGGGTCTGTAATTCAAGTAGCAAGGACATGGAGTGTTCTTGAATGTAACAGCTGTCTGTCTTCACACAGGGTCTGTAATTCAAGTAG
>CABFOW010000451.1:162844-182899 GCA_902141385.1 Timema californicum | reverse complement strand
GTGAAAAAAAAAAACCTCTCTTAACCCTTCTCTGAACAGGTACCTCACATTTATCCCCCCCCCCTTCCATTTCCACCCGGTAGAAACCACATTCCCTTAGGGAGAAGGAGCTAGGGGGATGGAAATGGAGAAATCATGAGGTTTTTACTAACCATTTCTATTTGTTCAGAGAAAACGTTGCAATTAATCTTCAATTTGGTAGATTTGTTATTGTTTTATACGTACTTGGCTACTAGAAGCAGGAAACAAAAAGTCTCTCTTTCTATCTTTATATATTTGAGAATATTTAATTTGTAATTATTTTAAAAAAATAGTGTATATGCAATTCAAACACTCATTGTATAAAAATATTGTTAATAATGCGTTAGATGCTTTTCCCATTGTCTTAGGACACATTTAAGAGATCACTAATAAAAATTATTACTAATTACTAAATATTCCTATAATTAAAACATTTTAAACACAAATTGATCATTTTTCTGCTAATTCAAATCTGTTCATACCACCGCATGAAAAGTATTTATATTAATTTTCAACATTTGCATACCTATTTTATTTTTTTAAATAGATTATTTATGATGAATTGTCTTAGTTTAAATTACTATAATAAGTGATTCAATTTAAGTAATTTATTTTCATTATAAAAATGTATGTTCATGGATTATATAGAATTATTTTCAAACACACAAAATTTGTTTTAAATAGTTTCACACTAACTATGATTGTTCATCAATTAAAATTACTTAATATATTCTGTAATAATAAAGATACAAAATAAAACTAATAATATATCAGAAAAAAGAGCAAAGACAAAAAAAATCCACATAGTACTGCAATAATGAACTAATACAAAAATAGTTTTTGTGAAAAGACTTATTGATAGTTGGAAAAGTTAATAGATTTACTTAGCCTTATTCTTATGTCATGCCATGTGATATGCAACTGGCAAGTTTTGATCATTTAAATTTGGCTCAGGTAAAAAAAACGCTGGTTAGTCAAATAATTCTTAAATGTTGAAATATATAAATAGTATTTAGAAAAATGGAATCTCGGGGGCGGGGTTTAAAATGTTAAAAAATATTAGAAAAAACTAATTCCCAGTGTAGTAGAAAAGTATAACTCGGTAGGAACGTAAAGAGATCACGCCAAATAGCCATAAGAATATGAGCATTTTAAATTATGTATGTGTCCGGGGTAATAGAGGAAGGGGATTATAAATATATTTAAAAAAATCAAGTGTGATAGCAAATATTAATTGGGAAAAATAACAAATCTTAAAATTTGAAATTTCCCAATAGCGAGTTGAATATACGGTTGGGTGTGGGCGGGGGGAGAGCTCCAACTGGCGCCATATTTTATTTCGCGTGATGTATGTTCCATGTTTTTATATATTTTTAAAATTTCTTAACAGCAGGTAGCGTTATTCATGTCCCCATAGCTCTGCCATTTTAAGTTTTGTCCAACAAATAATTTCGAACAATCTCTTGCGTGATTGAAAACTCTGAGGTGTGATATTTATTCAGATTTAAAAAAAAAATTACATTCCATAACTATATTTTGTTCAAGAATAGTAAACAGGAATTGTTTCTAAATTGTGTCGTGTGACAAATTCATTTTGAAATTGAATAATATAGCAATCTCTCGGAGAAAGGTCCACTGAAGGGACAGACCTTCATACACCGTTGGAATTTGATACATAATGTAGATTCTTGGTAAAAGCAATCTAATCAGTTCGCCGAAATTGTTGATCTTTTGTCAACGCTTCGAGGAGAGGAGCATCATTTGACATTTGACTATTACTATGTAGAATTGATTAAGGATTTTGAGTGAATTCTGGTAGAAGTAATTAACTCAAAATGCCATAAGCATTTCAATAACTATTTTCTAGGGAAACGCTTGCAACATAATGTTCCACGTACTGTATTTAATAAGTTACCGCACCGCTTGAAGGTGATGCGCAGAAAATTAACGAGGTGAATGTGTGCTTTGTACACGCTTGCATAAAAACTAGTTAACTGCCTTAAGTCATACATAAAATATATTATTTCAACTAAACTCATCTTGTCATGCATTTATAAATAAACATGATTTATTGTTGCACAGAAAAATAGTTAGATTAAGGTTCTTTCTTACTTAGGGAATGTTATGTTATATATCAATTTTTCATTTATTCAAGGTGTTTAACGTGCACTTTATGAACCGACTGATTATATCAACACACGACTTATAAACTAACTTCAATCTAGAACAGACAATAGCCAACCCTCAGCCGTTAGTGCATGACTGTAAAAGGAAGAACCCACCTTTCACCAATGAGACATCTTTAGGTCATGTCGGGAATCGAACCCGGAACCCTTAGCTCAGTAGCCATACACGCTACCGATTGAGCTAAGGTATCGGACGCGGGGCTATAAAAATAAAAGTGATCGACCTAAGAGTGTTATTTTTGATCAATCAATACACTCCTTCCCTAATTTTTTATAATTCAAATAAATATACCCATATAAAATAAATGGTTTGAATGATTCAAAGTTATAATTTTCGTTTTAATTTTTTTTTAAATTTTGTTTGGTGAGCTCTCTGATAAAATTAAAATGTTCTAACTCCCCCCTAGCCCCCCAATATGTTTTTTTTAATGTAGAAGTCCATCCAATTAACGTTTTGATTTGTGAGCTTAACATCTGTTTTGGAACTTAATTGCATTTATAATTGCTGCCACATGTTACTCACTCGACGTAAAAAACAAACTGATATTGCGTACTGATCGATGGCAATGGGAGTATAAAATACACACCTAAATGATCAAATTTCCTAGCAAAGTAACCAATCACCCATTTATTCCCACTCTTGAAAATTGATCATTTGTGTGTACACCAAATAAACAAATTTAATATCCTAAACATATTTTTAGCGTGTCGCAAACAAATAGGCTTTAACCCTGCTTAGAAATGACAAAATTGTGGTTTTAATTTTACTTCGAACGGACCTATTTTACTTAATTCTGTTATCAACGTGTCCTAAAATCCTGTTCAGGTTATACGCATATATGATAATAATTAATCTAATTGGATAGGGATAAAGAAGGTTGAATCTAGAGCAAACGTCTTCATTATTGTGTGGAAGGAAGGGGGAAAACAATTTAGGAAATACAACCTTCGATACACCCGACGGTGATTGAACCCCGATCTCCCCATCGGGGGTAGTCTACTTTATTGCAAGAGCTATGCCTGAGACCATGCAGCCACCAAATCAGGTAATATTAAATTCCTATTTGATAAAAAGGTCTTATTAAGTTTTGTCACGATGGATGTTTTCTAAATGTATTATTGTGTTGTGTAGTCGAACAAATCAATACAGAATGACAACTACACGCACGTTTTTCCTTTAAAGTTATTTCAAAACAATTCACAACAGTATACACATATATCTGCTTGTATCTCACTTCATAGGCTTATACGCATATAGAGTAGGTGGGTTTTGAAATTTGATTAGTTTTTATACGCATATTATTTTTTTATAGAGAAGTGCGGAAAAAGCTGAGATTGTTTCTACTAGTGCAGAGCCATCAAAGCAGATTGCGCTGATTTCTTGAGATTGGCTTAGAGCCAGTCACGTGACTACATTTTAATTCCGCTTTGGTTTTTAGACGAACGTGCGACTCTGTAGTCAGACGCAGAAATGGACATTATGGGCACATGGATTGACAATGGGTAGGGGAGAGGGTTGAGTTGTGTTGGAGAAGAGAGATACGAGGAGAGAGAGAGAGAGAGAGAGAGAGGCTAGGACAGACAGTCGTGTCCAGGGAGGTGGAATGCAACTCTAGTTTTAAGCGCCTCTATAAATCAGCGTTGATTCACAGTCCAACTGATGTGCTATGCAAGGCATTGCTGAAACCATCGGAACCGCTAGGATTAGGCCGCCTTCACCTGGGGATGAAAACAATAACAAAAATATGTTCGATTTACACCCATCAGTTTTTTCAATCATAACATCAACACTATCACACGTCCTCAATCAAATGTCGGTAATCTTTTTGAGCCCTGATCGAATTACAAAATTATCAACGTTTCCACATTTTTTTTATCCATTAGCTCATAATTTAAATCCTTTTTTATTATCTATAAAATCTTATATTTATTATTTAAATTTAATCTTCCCTCGAATATGTTTGTCCGCACCTTTATAGAAAAATATAGAATAGATAAAATATATATATTTTGTATAATAAATATTTTAAATTTCTTCATACATTTTTGTCATAACATATGTATATCAAATTTAATAAAAATCTACTCCTAGGTGCTTTATAAAAATACGATAAAATAACAATTTAGTATATAAATATTTTCAATTAAAGTTA
This sequence comes from Timema californicum, assembly GCA_902141385.1. NCBI lineage: Eukaryota > Metazoa > Arthropoda > Insecta > Phasmatodea > Timematidae > Timema > Timema californicum. Next base: position 178,539 of record CABFOW010000451.1, on the reverse strand, counting down.
TTTTATTTCAATTTCTTTTATTCTATTTTCATAAATTTCAAATTTTATTGGTTATTTTATTATTATTAATAATTCATTTCACTTAATCAAAATTGATATTTTATCATATCTAGTCATCAACTACGATTTTTTATACATTCATTTTTGAATTTAACGAACCCACAGCAGGAACAAAGTTGTTTAAGGTGTTTGACTTGCATTAAATTTGCTAAGAAATACGTTTAAATATGCACCTTTTATCGTCTCGTCATGCAAATTCGTGTTTATTTAGCTAAAGCTACCTTATCATCCGATTACATTGGGTTAAATTGTCAATAAACATTCTAATAAACGAATCCCATTTTAAAAATTGGTGATACAATCTAAGATATAAACGTAACTTCGTCATTACTGTGCTTCTAGAACGTTTCCTTTTCCTTGTTCTTTTTACCAAAATCCTACAGACACAACATTCTTAACAAATGCTTTCTTCCATATAAAGCAAAAACTCACATAAACTTCTATAAAAAAAAAAGTAATATAAAAAAGCTAGATCTCCTCCACGTTAACATCCTAACAAACTGGCAAAGTTTTAAAACATTAAAATGCAAGTCGTAACTTAAAAGATGGTACATAAAGCTATTACTTGAAAATGATGACTAATAGTAAAAACCACGGTTCAACAACGAATAACTGAAGAAAAAGGGAAAGGAAAATATAAAGATGACGTGGCTTAGTTCATAATTGCGTTTGAAAGGGCGTATATACTCACAAAATAGAGCAAACATCTTTCAAAGAGAGGGTAACATAGGTAAACGAAGAAGATGGTTAAATTTTATCAAGAACTTTTTTTCTTAGCTGAATAATCGTAAAAACGATTATAAAACCTTTTTTTATTTTCAAACATTTACTTTTTTGCAGGCATCATGGTAAAAAAAAAGCGGGTGGGCGTAAATTGATGAAAAGAAAAATTTAAAAAAAGTAATTAACAAATCTACACCCTGATTTGTTTAAGAAGCCCACTTTCGGGTAACAACATTGATTGAAAGTCTTTAAATTTGTCTTTATAAAAATATGTCTTATTTGATTTATAAATTGTCAAGTAATAAAACGTGGTTATGAAAAACATCTAGATTAAATGTAAAAAGTTATCGAAAGCTTATGATTTACTGTATAATTTATTTTTAAATCATAAATTAAATGGGCTTAGAATTTATACACAATTTGAATATATTTTTCCCGCCATTGTGGAAACATGAGCTTAAAATTTTCAAATAAAGGGCTCCATATGATAATTAAACTGTCTTTGTATCTGATATTAAAATTAAAAACTTTTTTTATTGAGATAGCTTTCGAAATTTTGAAAAGAAAAATTAAAGTGCTCTTTTATTTTACATAAGGCTATCTTAGAATCGTTAAAAAAATATTGAAATTATCATTCAAAAAAGGAGTCAAAGTTAAGTAACAACATAAATTAAATACTAAAAGGTTAAGTTATTTTATTTTTTACCACCGTGTTTTGCTATCTGTTCAGGTTATACGTATATTTACTAATAACGTTAATGAGTTAGAGGAGGTGTACTCACATTTGCGTGGAAGGAGAGTGGAAAACCATTTTGAATGAACCACCTCCAGTACACCCGACCGATATTTGAACTTCGATCTCCCCGACATCGGCAGTCAAGTCTTCTGTGAGAGTGGCGCGTTAGACCACCGAAGTGAGTCTCAATATTTTGAGACCATGTGGCCACCGAAGCGGGTTTAGATATTTTAAAAGTTTTTAAATCAAAAACATTTTAAGGAAAACTTAATAAAACTACTGCTTCAATAGATACCTTCAGTTTAATTTTTTGCACTTAATAATCTTAAAAAGTTCTTCAATATGTAATTTATGAGTATTGTGTAAATAGAACAGAAATATTTTAAATTAAGATAAATATTTCTGGTCAAACGCCAATATGCTCATTAGAAATATTAGACCAGTGGTATATTATTAACACGCATATATGAGGAGTCTTGGGTCGACCCCCGTTTCCGGTCTATCATTTTCACTTTATTTTAAACAAATAAAGGAACCTACTTTATGCTCCACCTGATATTGATATTAATATAATTATAGCGTGTACTTTCAGAATTGACCGAGTCTATCAAGACACGATTTACACACCAATATAATTTTATAACTGACACAACAACTAGTGACCCAGTAATTAAATTATCACTGTTAAAAGGGAATTTCCAATTTATTCAATAACGACATTTTTGGTTATTCCGGGAACTGAACCCGGTATCGATTGGCAAGAATTTTGCTAAGCAATGAAAGCTGTCTTACGCATATTTGTGAAAGTGTTTCTTGATTACTCAGTGAAAATATGTGGGTAAATGTTGTCTTATTTTTACAGGAAGGTCTACATTTTATTAGTGAGTTTATAAAAAAAACTGGGTTTGTAAAGGATAAAGAGGGCAGTTTTGGAATAAGTGCATTTATATTCACGTTTAAAGGGGATATAAAATATATATATCGATACATCAAGAGTTTGAAACCACTCGGAGTGCATCCGACCAAAATCCAAACCTCAACCTCCCAAACTCAGCATCTATATGGAATCTGACGCTCAAGACATAAGTACCACCGATGCGGAGTGTGACGAGAGAAGAGCACACAGCCCTTCTCACTGGTCAAACGAAACACTTACTCGTCCAATGTAGTCTTAAGAACTAGTTTCACTGCGAACTCGTAGATAAAACTTTCATCACTAAGACAGGAGAGGATTATTCAAACTTTCACACAACTGTTTTCTTACTGGCCAAGAGGCGATGAATAACTTTTTGTCGACAGCTGAAACAGCGTTAACTTTATCGCCTTCCACTTCAGCCACTAACTCGTAAAAATAGTCCCTTTATAAAAGCGTTCGGAGGAAAAAGAGAAGGGTTGTTAAAATGAAGTTCTGTATGTAGGTGTTTTTGAGACATGTGATAAGAAAGAAGGTAGAAAAGAAGGAGATTTTTATTATTATTATTGCATGTATATTATGATATATGTGTGTAGTAAAATAAAAGAAGAAAACTGTTTTTACACATATATGAACAAAAATAAATGTTTGAGGAAAATCTACCTTATATATCAAATCAGGTAATTTTCTTTTGTTCACCGAATCTTGCTATCTGTTTGTACTATCATCCTATATACACTAATAGGAAGAGTAAATGTTTCCGAAATTACGTATAGGAAGATTAAGAAACAATTTATGGGGAGGGGAGGGGGGGGCGGGAGACCCACCTGATTTTGAAGCATTATCTCCCCATTTTAGGAAGTCCAGTCTACTTATGTAGCGCCAATTTTTTATAACTGTATTTCGTATAGTGGTTGTACTCATCTTTATATAATCAAATATAGTTATTTGAATTATGATAGCTAAATGCACATTGTTATAACAATTTCAATACATGATCTAATTTATTGATTTCTTTACTATCCTGGTCCACACGTCCAGTGTCTTCCACAATTTTATCATCTCTGTATAGTTTGCAAAATAACATTCACACGGAAACCGTTTTAGGGCCCTTCCTCTCATTACAACCTGCACCAATCAGAGCCATCACCCCAGCACAAAGCAACAGGGGTTCTTAGAGCAACAAATTCGCACAAGACAACCTGTGAAAGCCTTACAATAGCCAAGTAGTGCCAATGTACAAGCAATACAATCATTAGGGAACATTCCTTGGTCGATCCAACCCCATCTGTGTAAACTGAACACTATTTTGGCAAATATGAAATTATTATTTCAAACTTAGATCATTCGAACTCTTATGTGAATTATATTATACTGTATTATATTTTGATTCAATAAATATAGGGGTGCCAAGAGTGAATTTAAATGTAAGCTTACCAGCATTGGCTTTATTAAAGAAAGTAAAGTGTTTACGAAAAATTGCGTGAATTTAAATGCATCAAAGCATCCAACTTATAAGCAAGATCACAGACATTATGATTAACTCTATATTTTTTTGTCTGCAATTAGAATATGAGGAGAACTTATCAACACACTTTATTTTGATGATGAAAATGCTTTTAAATATATTATAAATAGAATAGAGCAGGTGAAGAAAGCTTTTAAATAACAGTAGTTCATTAATAGCCTCGACTTGTATACATTCTGAAATCAGGAAAAAGTTCCTCGAGGCGCATGTTTGGTGCATAACGTTTTATGAATGTGAAACATGGAACCTTAGAGTGCAAATGAAAGAAAGCTATTAGAAACAATTGAAACGTGATAATACAGAATAATGTTGAAAATATCTTGAATTAAGATGATATCAAATACTGTATTGCTTAGAAGAACAAAGGAAGAAAGGAAACTTTGTAAAGGTCTACAGCAAAGAAGAGTTAACATGGTACTGAGACAAAATGGTATTACAAATATAGTTATAGAAGAAAATGTGCAAGGAAGAAATTAAAGTGGGAGACCAATTTTGGAGTACCTTTATCAGATATCGATGTTGGCAGAAGATAAGGCCAAGGAGAGGCAAAAGGGGAATAACTGCAGAAAACTAATCACAATATTGATTTTATGTTAAAAATATTTTTTGGGGGCAAATCCAAATGATACAATAGATAATCTCAACCGTTCTAAAATAATTGTCATGGACATAGCGGCATATAAAAAGGTCTATGATGTTCATGACATATTCAAGAACTGCGTAGACTACCAAGTGTAGAAAATAAAATGAAACGTATCTAATGGCAATATATGATTGATTTTATCCAAGATATATTTTCACTATAAAAACTGTAAAAAAAAATACGGACCCACGTTTGAGTTTGTTTTCACTCCACTTCAAGACATCATACCCATGACGTGATTGGTTACTCTTTCGCCCCTACAAGAGATAACTCGTAATATTTTAACAGTTTCGTTGCTTATAAATTATCCGTAGGACGATTAAACTTAATATAAACCAGAACTATTTCCATCGGCATCCATTTGTTTTCCATTTTTGATTGAAAGTAATTAATTTAATTTTTGTATTAAAAATGCATTAAATCAATTATAATCCCAAACGCATTAAAAACAAAAATATACTAATGGCAGGATTTGATGCTTCAGCAGATTTAGAGTAATATAATTTTGAAATAAAAAAGGTTTCCCTCTATTCCCGAAAAATAATAAATCCCTTTGTTTTGAGAATGTTAAAAAATCCACAGATTTCAAACACCGATAAAAAACAGATTAAAAAAGAATATGCTCCACAAATTCATTTAGTCACACTCTATTGTTTATATTATTTTGAATTTTAGTATATAATTTGATAACCAAAGCTGTCAGTTAGGGATTTTAAAATATTAGAGATGTAATAATTTTATTATTTGAAATTGTTATGAAGCTCCTGATCACAAAATGACCATATTTACCATATTATGTAAATTGGTATCGTATTTTCTTTGTCAGTGTGGGCATGAACTTTTTTTTTCTAGCACCGTCTCTCATCACCCATTCGGAATGTACGTAGCTATACTATAACTATACTAAAGGGCAAGGAATGAGTAAGGTTAAATTTATATAAATTGTACCCACATTTTAGTAGGTAGAGGGGAAAACATTAGGAAAAACACGCAAATTATGTCTGACCAGGATTCAAACCCAAGTTTCCCCGTCATGAGCAGTTTTATCTATCGCGAGAGTCCAGTCTTAGACTTTATGGCCACCAAAGAGGTGACGTAATGTTTAATTCAGTCAAATATTTGTGCGCTTACAATTTCTTTTTTTCCATTATTTTTTATTGTGCTATTCTCAGAGACCCATGTTTGAAAATTTTACCCCATGTTTTTTTTTTTACCAGATAGCCATATTTTTACTCATCAAATAAACACATATATGGAATCGAAGGAGAATACTCGCGAAGGAAGAAAATGAAGTAGAAAGAAAAAAAAACGTAGCATTGGTATTCGATGGACATGGAGGGTTTGATGGCGGCATCCACATTGTACACTTTCACCCTCTTCAACCCTACCAAGGGACAACCTACCCCTCCCCGTCTAGACCCTCTAGGGGCAAGATGAAGAGGGCGTGGGTGGTAAAAAGGGATGGGATCAAAGACATTCTGGTCTAGTCAGGGGTTACACGAAACTACTCATGGTCACCAGAAAAAAAATAGCCAAAGCGTTGACTCAACAGTTACCCTGTATATACATTTTTCCCCCTCCAAAATATAATTTTCTATCCTCCTGCTAAGTGATATCTGTGTGTTCTCTTAAAATTAACCACCTTAATTAATTTGTCTGTTGGTCAATATTGGTAATGAAGCGTACGTAAAAGAATAATAATTAAGAAATCATTTGCAATATAGCGTTGATTATACGAATTAGTTCATGACAACGATGGTTCTAATAATCAAAAATTCCGTCGAATAATTTCTCGGAAAAAAAAATAGCAAACATCTAAAATAACATTTGAAACACATTAAAAATTAACTAATATAAATTAATAAGTATAACGACCATGTGGGCTAACTCAGTGAGAGATAAGAGGCATAAGTCTCAGGTTGGTTTGGAGGATTCGGTTGGTCGGCAATTCAGATGGTAAGCGTTCGAATAACAGGTGCTCTAAGGTAAACTGTATTTGGTCATCGAAGATATTTGTCTAAATTGGCCGTTATTTTCGTTAAAGAAGAGACCATGAGAAAATCTACTTTTTAACAGTTTCTATGGCTCTCTCTCATAATTTATCCTTGGATTTGGATGTGATATTTTTCCTCGGGGATAAATTTGGACATAAAACAAAATGTGTCCTATATTAAATAGTACATTTTATTACTAGAGAATAACTATTTATCACTTGGTTTAAGACGCACGTATCGAGATCTAGGTCAAAATTTAAAACAAATACAAAAACAATATATTTATACGCCATTTGGCCTAGGTTCAAAGAATGCCTCTTCAAAAATTTGTACAGGTATTTGACAGTAATTAAGGAACAAACAGACTAAGTGACAAGCATAGATACATACGAAATGTCAAATTGTTGAGTTAGATGAAGATTTTCACTTCATTCGGTCATTTGGTTAGTTTATATTTTCTCTTAAAGTATCAGTAAATATTACAAAGTATAAAGAAATATATTTTATATCTAATATAAATCCATTACTACTATTCATTCACTACTCGCACTGATAGATGTGTAGACGCAGGCATCAATCTCGTTTAGTCTGATTTGTCGAGGATGAGAAGTTTAGGTTAAAATCCCTACCAGGTTTACTGAGGATGTTTCATCCTAGATAGTTTCAATACTCTCCCTCCACGCAAATGTGGGTACACGACTTTTTTACACCTGCTTTATCTTACTCAATACGCGTAACTGTGTGGAAAGTCTGGATTGGTATTAAGATGTGGATCATAAAAATAGTTATAGTTTCTTTATTATTTAATAATTCCATTTTAAATTATAAAAAAACTTTTAGCTCTCAGTATTTGATTGATTAAATAGCAACCTATTAAATTTGTTAGTTATGATTACAGCTTTATCTAAATATCATATTCATTAAAATTAAAAATTATATCGTGACACAGGAGACGAACCCGAACCCTTTGACTTAATATGACAATACTTTAGCTACCGAGCTATCTCAAAATGTAGCTGATGTATTCCACACGTACATAACAGACTCTGCCTTGAAATATGAATGAAGAATTACCCAAGGCTGATAGCTAAGTAGTTAGAACATTAGCGTACTAAGCCAAAAGAAACAGAGTTTGATTCTCGTGTCCAGGTGTCGTTTTACAATTTAAAGAATATATTTAGCATTTATATTTTATCCAGAGTAGTGTTTTACAAACTGTGAATCGCGAGCCGACTTTTGAAATTTGAAAATTTTGTAGTCATTTAAAAATGTCAAAAACCTGATCAAATTGGAAAGTTTAAAATAATATTTTTTTAATCCTTCCATAGCCATTAAAAACATGTGAGCCTTAAAACACTATCATTTTACAAATCTGCTGGCCTTTATAAAAAATAATAATTGCTAAGCACTGATCTCGAGTATTTAGTTTGACCGTATTTTGACCACCCCTGTTTTGACAATGACGCCGATGCCATTCCTCGTTTGATCCTCATACCACCCCCGCCCTCTTTTTACTTTTCCCGTCTTTTTGACTTGAAACCATAGCTATCCCACCCCCCCTCAACCCTCTTTGAAAACNCCCCCCCCAGCAACCCTCATAACCTTTCACCAGTACATGTCTTCGCTGGAATTCGACACGGCATTCCCCTTACACATTTTTTTCTGTCCTTTCCTTCCTTACTACTTCTTTTCATTTATTCTTATGCTACAAAAAAGAGAGTAAAACATAGAGAAATAAGTTCTAGAATTGTGTGACAAAGTACGTGACTTTCCTAGAAAGCTTCATCTATCAAACAACTTGCAAAGCCGGATCAATATAAAAGTGGGTGAATTAAGGAGGTAATTTGGAGAACTTTGTCCCCATCAGCAATGTTGGACGTTTGTCTTAAATGTTGACATCGTTTATTATTGTATATATCATATTAGGGCTGGGACGATAAACTGTTTTTCCAATTATGCTGATGCCGATTATATGTTGCCGATTAGGCCGATCACCGATGCCGATCATTTTATTTATTCATCTTTAAATATTACAAAGATAATATGTATTAAATGACCTGTGAGCATAAAAAAAACCTCAAATTTCAGTAATATTTTAACCAGGAAGATCATTTCACACAAACTATTTAGCAAAAAATCCTACGTGGGAGTGTGGTTTATAGATACGCGGTTCGGAGGAGACCAGTCTCGTCAGGCGTGACGACATCGTAGGCCGTCTGCAGCCAAGCAGTTACAGCGCGATCTTTCTACTACGTAGTTCTTTGTTACGCTGTGACAGACCTTATGGATGCGAATATTAAACCATACCAGTTTTAACTAGAAAGTAGACATACTGAGGATGATTCGCTTACCGATAGTTTCAATGATGAAATTATTCTAAATACTCCAGAGCGATCTAACTCGGGAATTTGGTGTTTGTGTGGACTGAGTTTAAACATGGTAACGAACCAAGAACGAAGATTGAGGAGACGACTGTTTGGAGGCTGATCTCCTGACTTCCTCAGTGATGGGCGATCACCAAGAGGAGCCAACTCCTCCCTCCATCCAGGTCCCAGTGGAAGGGGGACGAGGTAGTTTCTCAAGTTACCCAAGGCAGGCTGGCATGGCTGGTTTTTTCGGGTTCCCGAGTACCCGAAATGGCACTCGTGGACTTCGGTCCACGTCCGGTGAAAAGGTTCCGGTCCCGATGAGTATCGGTGGTTGCACTATAAAAGGCCTCCGAGCCCGGGGATAGTGCAGCTGGGAAGTGCTTCGGGAGGTCTCTTCGGAGGTTTAGTTTGATACGTAATGTCTTCCTCCATAATGTCTTCGGTTGTAGGAATAAGATTTCTATAACACTTTGAACCAAGCTCACAATTGAATTTCTTCATCGTGACTGCGTTTGCATGATTCATTATTTTCGTAGCAGCTCTCATTTCCGGGCTTATTACATTCAACAGCTTCCACCTTGCAACTATCAAATGCACTCGAACACGCACTGTCGTGAAAGGCTTCAACAATCTTCTTCCTCTGGTAAGTAGACATCGATTTATTCCTTGGTGATCCTTCTCCTTTCATCTTTATTGTGGGAATAGCACTCTTTTCAAACAGTTTTGGAGTATTTATTTTTAAAAGTTTTTATTTTGTACACGGATGAATTTTCAAAGTCATCATCGGTAAAATGTTGTGAACACACTATGGCGGTTTCCCCCGGAAGAAATGCCTTGCAATTAATTTTACCCAACCCTGCTTTATATCTGCTTGGAAACCTTTTCCCTGTTAGGCAAACTGTGAAAACCTACGTCTTTATATTTATCAGCACTGTTCGGACACACATAAACACAACAACGGGACGGCTTGATATTAAACACTACTTTTCTACTCCAATCCTCAGTGACACGACACATAAAGTAGCCACATGGCTTCTTTGTTGCTGACTGACAGCTTTGAAAAGTTACCAGACCAAATTATGTATTCCTACGCCGAACCATATGATCTGCAAAAACATGTGTTTAGCAGATGTCACTCCTGACATTCAACATTTAGGTATCTACCTAAATGTTGATTGTCAGAAGTCAGCTTTGAGCTGTCAATCAGCACCAAAGAAGCCATGAGGCTACTGTAGATAGCTCAGCGTGGGACTGTGGCTGCGGGTGCAGAGACAGCATGCGATATTCTACCGTGACTTCATCACTGTATGCTATCTTGTAGAGTACCTAAGATATCTCAAGAACCAGGCGTCGCATTGCGATCCGGCTTCCGGCGTTACCATTTGCTTTATACGATATATTCACTCACCACAATTTGTATTACGACCTCACAGGTCTCGTGGGTTCACACGTTTGCTGAAAAACAATCTCAAAATAGAAATAGTGTCACGTGACGAGCTCTTAAGCCAATCACAAGATTTACGCCTCATCGGCGTGAGCTGTTCCGCTAAAGTTCAACTCGTCTATATTTCATCCACTCTGCGAGTTATGTTCGGCACAGGAGAAGCAATCAAATCTCAGAACCAACTATTACATATCAGTGCGCACGCGCATTTGACAACGTATACGCTGTACAGCCATAAGCAAGCAGATAGCTTCGTTGGCCGTTGTGGGGAGATTTGAAATAACCCGTTAATGTAAAGCGTGTGTATCGATGTATTTGAATGTGCCACGACATAGCGTTATAATTTGAAAACATACATCGTGATAATGATCTAAAATATATAGAAAATAAAATATGTTGATACTCTTTTTTAAGTTAGCAATGCAATACAACATACAGCTTTGAGAATGTCTGCGTCACTCGGCAGATTTTGCTCTCTATGTTTCGCGCACATGTGAATTAAGCTTTAATAGTAATAACAATCAATTGTTCAAGTGGGCTATTTTTATTTTGTTCAATATAGTAGGTTTGCTTATACAAGGTTAAAATAAAACTAGAGTTAATTGAAATATAACTCATTTTATCGGTCTTACCCCATTTTAAGATGGTCAGATTTGGTCACAATGATTTTAAAATCTAAGATGTATCAACTGATGAATAAAGCTAGGTATTGAAATAAAAATAAGTTCTGGTTCCATGATGTAATTTTGAAACCTCAGATATTAATTTGGTTTTAAATTTACTTGAATCTTCCTCAAGGTTGGCTTCCGTTGTATCTTCCCCATTTTTAACTTCCCTCGACTATTCCCCAATTTTAGCTTCCCTTAACTATACCCCAATTTTATCTTCTCTTGAGTCTTCCCCAATTTTAACTTCCATCGACTATTCCCTCATTTTAGCTTCCCTTGAATCTTCCCCACTTTTAACTTCCCTTGAAACTTCCCTCGATTATTATACAATTTTAGCTTCCTTTGAAACTTCCTTTCTTGGTTCTAACTTTTGTTAGACAATTGACCTCGTGGATGTCCTTGAAAAAATAGTCCATCGCTGCTCACAACCATTTTAATACAGCCTCCCTATCTCTCAATAACCTTTTTATTCTCAACACAAACATACCCAACCCATTGTTATTGATTAAAGAAGTAGCTAGCTGTCCTCTCAGCCCCAAGCAGCCGCCCCACATTCCTCTTTCTAGCAACAGAACAAAGGGTAAGAGCATGACAATGATGGGCTACCAGTACCTGACGTGAGTGGGCTCGTTAACAAAAGATCGGCTTTAAGAAAACTGCCGATCATCGGCTTACCGATTGTGCCATAATTGACCGGTGATCGGATTGATAATTTGCATCGGCCCAACCCTTTATATATACACATACATATACAAGCACCACGTCTCACTGTCTTTTTGGGCTATATGCATTTTTAATAATTACGTAGGTAGGCTAGGGAAGATGAAGGTAGCATTTACATGAAATATACACGTATTTCTGTGGAGGGAGGGTGGTAAACCATTTAGAGGAAAAAAAACCCTCAGTACACACGATCGGGATTTGAACCCTAATCTTTCCGTCATCGGGAGTCCAGGCTATTGAAAGAGGAACGCTTTAGAGACCATTCGATTATATATCAGGTCTCATTCTATCATATTAATATTATAGTTACGTTTATAATTATGGAACTTCAATTTTGAAAGATAGTATAATTTAACACTCTCACGACGATGATCACGCGGGCAAAGGCGTCAGTATAATTTATTTTGATTTGTAGCTTAGGTTAGGCCGGGTTTCTAAGCCCAGCCGTGGTGTACAGAGTTGGTTTAAAAAAACAATTACCCACTCTTGTTCCCCTTGAGCATAGACACCCTTGTTCCCCTTGGGCATAGACACCTTTCCTTTAGATTTTACCTTTTCCATTCCTACCCCATTTGTGTGAATATCCGGAGAGGTGGAAAGTTGAACGATTTGTTTTATAATGTTTCAAATGGTTATTCATAGAGTATAATAATATGTCTTAAACAAATACTCTAAGTTTTTCAGGATCAAGTCTGTTGAAGACATTTTACATGCCAATCACACGTTACTACGAATGGACATTAATTTTGGAGGATCTCTTAGAAAATATATTCATATTTATTTGCGGTCAATACAGATAATGTTTTACTCTATTATTAGTGTTATATTATAGTTTTTGACAACATATATCAAAAGTGATAGCTGTGGACATCAAGCCTTGACGTACAGATACGTTAAAAAAGATATAGTAGTCCAACTGTTTTTAGCGGTTAGATATTTCCATCCTTAACCTTTGGGGAATAACACTACAAATATTACACGAGGAATGGCGCCATTGCATTTTTGCAAGCTCCTATATTGTCCTAAAAAATAAAAATAAAACACATACTTTAATACATACTATTATTAAAGCAATATTAATTAATACATATTTGAATAATATTGTATTATTGTAAATTTTATTTAAAAAGAAAAAGAGAATTACAATTATGTTAAATTGTTGCAAAAATATGACAGAATATTAAAAAGCATTATTTTATATTTTACTGTGTTACTAAATTACTGATTACTTTTATTGTATTGCTGTATTTTATTTTAAACATAAGGAGGAAATGAACCAGACATATGACATCACGACTGGCGCCGTTGCGTGGTCACAACACTCCTTCATAGTGTTTGTTTAAACTCTAGTATCTTAGAAAATAAATCACATTACGCAGCAGGAAATAATAGAGGATTACTTGGAGGGAATCCAATCTAGTAACCTTTAATTTTATTTTATTTAGTTACAGCTGTTGCGAAAATGCAAGTGCACCAGTAACATGGGGGTTAAGAAAAATGTATGGAGTGTAGAAAATACTGTTTTATCACATCTGGACTATTTCTATGATTAAAATTACTCTTTCATGGTTTCAAATAAAACTAAAAATTATGACTATTTTACAGCTTGTAGTTAACTTTATGTTCTGTGGTTTGTCATTCAATTGGTTTTATTTTGAATGGTCCCAAATATAAGAATCTCCCAACTAAAGTATCAACCATTTACCCTCCCGCTGTTGTCTTTAAGCAGTCGAAAAGAAGAAAGCAATCACAGGCTTGTCAACCCTCCTGCCCCGCTCACAAGGACTTGTCCCATCTTCGAGCCAGAAGATCTTGAAACCGTTTTGAGGTCGGGGTGGGGGCTGAAAACGCAACCAAACACAAACATCTTGTGGAAGAGCAAGGAGACCACAAGAAGACGTCTCCTCGGAATTTGTCTTCAAGATAATCCACGTTGAAATTGTGATGGTTACTTTGTAATATCATTTACTAATGTAGTCTAGGGTGAAAACGCGATGGGAGATTGTCGTAATAGGGGTAAGAGAATTACGAATTAACTAGCTCATGGTGAAATTGTGATGAGTGTCTTTGTAGAATTTATTAACTAATAGAGATAAGTGACTCACAATCGAAGCAGTTTTTAGTGTGAGTTTATGAGGGGAAGCTTTGTTCTATTTAGTTATTGTTAGATTTAATCCAGATATGTGTTTAGGTACAATGAAGAACACAAAACTGATTAAGGACTTTCTAAATGGAATATTCCAATATGATATTTGTGACATGAGATTATAAAAGACACCATGATAGTTGGCGCACCACTTTAAAATGTCATGATAAGACACTGTTACCCTAACTTTTTTGATCACGACCTTAAATATAATATTTTCTCGACCTAACGACACAAAGTGTTTTTTTTTAGCACCGCGTCTTACTACCCGTTATGATTATACTCTTATGTACTAGCTACGCTAGTGGTTTTAGGGATGAAGAGGGGTTATACTTATAGCAAGTGTAACCCCATTTGTGTAGATAGAGAGTGGAAAATTATCTCGGAAAACCACTAGATAGTGATTTGAACCTCGATCTCTCCATCATCGGCTGTTTAGTCTACTGCCAAAGTGACACATTAGACCACGCGGCCACCGAAGCGGGTCAAAGGGTGGTTAATTAGATGTAGTACATATTATTTATTATCTTAATAACTTATTATCTAACCAAATAGAAGACAATTATTATTATTAATAAAAATGTGAAAATTACAATGTTGTAACCAAAAAATACCATTTCATTAGTTAATATAAAGCTGTTTAATTCTTGGGGAGAGTTATTTTTGAGTTTTTATTTTGTATCGATGAATATTAGTAACTAAAATGAATCAATTTCAATAACTCTTTAATCTTACAAAAATAAAACTATTCAATATGTTCCCGCGAAAGAAAATAGGTATTAAAAACAGATTTCTCCAGTGACAGCCGGGATGCTGCTTCAGTTTGTAGGTGAGCTCTGAGTTTGAGTTCTATGTTGATGGGAATCATTCCCTCAAACCATTCCGGGAATCTTGATCGTAACAAGGCTGGAAATTCCTTGTTCACGGTGATAGGTTATATTTTCAGCAGAGGGAAAAGATCCTTTTAAACTTCCCGAGTCAGAATGGGCATGTCCTTGAGATGGGTACCAAATTTCGAGTACAGGAGGGTTTAAATATTTGTTTCAACACTGTTGCTATTGTCAGTATTGCTGTAAATTTCCATAATGTCTCAGTTTAATGAAGTTTTGTGAATTTAATATCTCAAAATTTAATTTTTTTTTATAGAGACCTTACCACGACCCTCAGGAACATTCTTGCAAATTCCAATTGGGTCATGACCCAATATTGGCCAAATAAATTTAGTTCGACGCATTGAAGAGATGAGCCTATCATCACCTTGGTCTCTTTTCTTCATGTTCGCCGACGAACAGTGCTCAACAACACCACATCTTCCTTCAAGGAAGATATTTTCACGACCGTCATAATATAACAGGTGAGTGTGCGATGGGTGCTTCCAGTGCCAGAGAGACGGATGCTTGCATCGCCTACATGTACTTGGGGTGGCTCTGCGAACTGGTATGCCTCACAGACTAGTTTCGTTCTAAGTAGTACACAGGGCATGGCCCATAAATGGGCTGGACTCTGTGGGGCAGTGCAGTTTAATCGCCGACGAGTGATGGCGTTGGCAGAGCGGCGGGGTCCGGGCTTCTGGCATTCTGGGCCTCTCTGTCTCGGCGCTTGGGATTCTGGGCCTGGGCCTCTCCGTTCATGCGGTGAGCCGTTTTAGAGCTACGGTGCTAACCTGGACAGTTATCAGTGCATGTGCTAGGACATCACTTCCCCACTTGCAATGGGAGTAGTTCCATCCCTCTTCACAGGGGAAAGAG
>CABFOW010000451.1:140541-162794 GCA_902141385.1 Timema californicum | reverse complement strand
GGGGAAAGAGTGGAGATGGTAAGATCGCTTCTGTGGGTGGAAGTAAACAGCTCCGGGTGTCCCTGGTCCCAGTCATACCAGTGTAGGGGGGGAGAGGGGGAGGAGTTAATTCTCGCCTCCCCATGTATCCGGCCTGATCCGGATCATCCCACCCTTCGGGGTGAGGGGGCTGGAGCTTTTTAGGTACCGACCTAGAAACTGCCCCGGACCACGATGTCCAGGGGTGCTGTGCAAGCCCGGCCGGCTGCAAGTGTACTAAGCACATATCGATAGTAGTAGTAGCAGTATAAAATCTGTTAGAAGCGATCAACTCGCAAATGCTAGACAAGCGTGCAGCCCACCTAAGTTTTTTTTCATTAATGGTATTTAACGTGCACTTCCTGAACCATCCGATTAAATCAGCACACAACTTATAGATTAACTTAAATCTAGAAAATACGACAAGCCACCAGCCTTTAATTCATCACTGTGGAGGGAGAACGCCCCCTCCCCCCCCATTTACTCACTTATACATTTTCTTTGCTATGACTGAAATCGAACCTGGGACATTCAACTCAGTATACAGACACGCTACCGACTGAGCTTAAGGGGGTCGCTTAAGTCGATCACAATAACTGCTTTGGTCGCTTTGCGTTATTAGAAACCATCCATGTTAATCCATAAAAATCTTCTTAAGAGAACCAATCAAATTTCAAAACCAACCAACACAATCCACGTGCATACGATTACAAAGTGAATATAAGTAGACATTTGCGTCTACTGTGGTGAGGAAAAGTGATAAAATCCGTTAAATGAGAAGCGGGCGGTTCGTTCTTGTTTCGTTTACTAATTTTTTCGCAACACAACACGATAATATTAAAACATTCATTTTAAAATAAATATTCAAGGGGTGTTTAGTTATTCACTTTAAAATATTAATATTATTATTTTTATTTAGCACCGAGTCTTACTACCCGTTTGGGTTATACGCTTTAAGTACTAACTACGATAATGGATTAGAAATTGGAAAGGTTGAATTAGAGGAAGCGAAAGCGTATTTGCGTGGAGGGAGAGTGGCAAACCATTTAGGAAAAAAAAACCACCCCCAGTTCACCCGAACGAGGTTCGAACCTTGATCTCCCCGTCCTCAGCAGTCGAGCTCAACACGACTAGCGCGTTAGCCAACTACGCCACCGAGGCGGGTCACTTTAAAATAAAATACATTAGAAATAAAATACGTTAGTAATAAACTAATTATATTTTGAGTTGCAAAGCATCACGGGCCAAAATATATTTATGCTGGAATGCAAATTGCCGCGTCAATCAAGCTGATTATGCCTTTATTTATTTAGTATTGTGTTCTCCTATCAGTCTTGTCTATAGTATACTCATATCTACTAATTATACTAATATGTAATTGATGAGAAAGGTTTATTTTAGAGGAAGTGTACCTACATTTTCTTAGAGGGAGATGTGGAATAGCATGGGAAGTATTTTAGTACCGTAGCTTTCAGGTTATAAGCATATGCACTAATTACTCTGATGTGTTATGGATTAGTAATGTCAAATTTAGAGGAAGAGTATCCGCATTTACTTGAAGGGAGAGTGGACAACCATTTAGAAAAAAATAGCCTCAGTGCAGCCGACTGGGATTTGAACCTCGATCTCCCTGTAATCATCAGTCTATCCTGTTCCATAAGTGATGCCTGAGGCCATGTGACCACTGAAGAAGGTAGTATGAGAAGTTCAACGCCTATATTCCTTACTCGTGATTGTGGCAAACTTCTACCTACGCTAGTCTCTATACTCTGGCGCCCTCTTGGAAAGCGTCATAAAGTTGGCACTCGTGAAATCATTCCCTAAGGCTTTAAGACCTGACGTAATATCGTCCCCCATTCAACGGGAAATTATGCGGAAAAGCTCGGGGTCTCACAGCTTGACTTTGTGATATTCTGTCAAAGTTTATTCCTGGCATTAAAAAAAATATCATCCTCCATTAAAAATACCTTTATGAACGTTTCAATCGCATAAAAAAAATTGGATTAAATAGTATGTAGGAATAAAATATATTTCGAAATAATAGGCTTATTTCATTTAAAGTCGTTACCTTTGAAGTTATAAATGTATCCCTTTGAATATTCATAGACATAAATGATGAAAATTTACTCTGAGAAAATATGGGTTTGTACTGTTGGTATCATTTCAGCTGAAACATTTTTTAGGTTTGATTTTGTGTTGTAACTGTGTTCTTTCACAGCTCAGTAGTTGTACACTGCCAAATTTGAAATTTAGCATGGGAATTTAATCATTATACATTATTATTATTATTATTATTATTATTAGCACCACGTCTTACTACCCATTCGGGTTATACGTCACTTACGCTAATGTGTAGTGGTAGGGTGATTGTGAGATGAAATGGAGGACCTACAGTTTAACGTGGAATCCGAACCACTGGCACTCCTCACATTCACAAGGTGTCTTTGTCAGAGGTGAAGGAAGGGTTTGGTAATCAGATAAATCTTTGCCGGGACCGAGGATTGAACCCCAGCCTCCAGCATAGAGGTCTGACACCTTACCCCTAGACCGCCAGGTCACCTCATTATACATTGTTATTGAAATGGAACACCGAGTATAATATCAAATATAATATACATTATAAAGTATGTTTATTAACCTACTTATATTATTATTGCTAGCACCGCGTCTTACTACCCGTTTTGGTTATACGCACTTACGCTAATGTGTAATGGTATGGGTGATTGTGAGATGAAATGGAGGACCTACAGTTTAACGTGGGATCCGAACCATGGTGGAAGCCTGGCATTCCACACATTCACACGTTGTGATTAATACACGTCTTGTCGTAAGAGAAGGAAGGGTTTGGCAATCAGATAAATGTGTGCCGGGACCGAGGATTGAACCCTGGACGCCCAGCACAGAAAACTGACACCTTACCTATAGACCACCAGGTCACCCAACCTACTTCTAAAATATTTTATAATCATCAATTAAAACAAGTTAAGAAATGTTGGCTGGTTCTTAAACGGGATTATATATATTTAATTTATAGGATAGGAATATGTAATTTTTAATGCCATTAAAATATTTTCAACTAAAATGCTCAAATCAAGAATCAAAATAATTGTAAATATATTTTGATTGCTATAACAAAATTGAGATCATTTTACTTAACAAATTCACATCCAATTATTTATTTACTTTGTGAAACTTACTAACATAGTTTTAAAACACAGTGCACACAGAAATTAAAAGATATATTTTAATTATAGAATTTAACACTAACATTCTAAGCGCAATTATATGTGCACGCACGACACACCAACTGATTTAACTTAAAACCCTAATAGAAATACTAGGAAAATTTGTAGTGATATAATAATAAAAACAAATCCATACACAACGATCCATGATTTCATACGGGTCATTAAATCACAATACGTTAACTTCATATACAACCAGGGAGATCTGGGATTAAAATAAACTCGTCACTACAAGGAGGTATCGGAGATTAGATATAAATTTATTGTAACTACAAAGAGGCATCAAAGATTAAATATAAATTTATTATCACTACAAGGAGGTATACGAGATTAAATTTAAATTTTCTGTCCCTACAAAGAGGCGTTTGAGATAAATTATTTTCTTAACTACAAGAAGTAGTCTCCTTTAAAGATGACAAGGATTTCTTATGTCCTCTTCATCATCTTGAGTTCATCCCGGGTCATGCATTGGGTAGTTGGAGGTCCATTGAGAAGGATTTGTGATAATGGTGAGATAGAGGAAAAAAAGGTAGGATTTCGAGACTGAAGATTTAAAGAGAAAGGGAATAAAATAGGTCGAGAACTCTTGGAGTAGGAACTGGGGTAGTGGCGGGTTGCGGAAGAAAAAGCAGGGAGGTGAAAGGGTGGCTAAGATAAAAACCTTCAGGTCAAAGGTCATGGAAGAAACACTAGGACACACACATAGAAAGAGGAATGAAAAAGAGCAGTGGGGAGAGGAAAAGGGGTTGTTTGTGCTTGTTTGGGCCCCACTGTTGAGACATTTCATTGAGTTTGTTAACATCAAAATAAGAGAAAGAAAAATCCCAAGAATGTTTGGAAAAGGTTTTGTTGAAACCAATACTAGCAATATATTGTATTTTAAGCAGTGTGGCCTGACAGTGATTGCTACTTTCTCGCTGACCGAGGTGGCCTCCCTAACTGTGTGTTCTATATTGTATTTGCTATTGAAACCTTCTTCTTCATCCACAGTAATAATGTTACGTAAAACTTCGAGCATTCAATATAGTTTGTAAAAATACAGCTCAAAATGTAGTTTTATCTAAAAGAAAAAGTTGAATCAAACAAGGAAAGAAAAAAAAGGAAAAAAAAGAGTCTTTCGATATATATATTTGTTATTTTCAAAATTGAGAAAGTGTGAAAAGTTTTATACAAAAGAAAACATACAAACAGCCTTAACAAATGTTATTATAACGAACCTATGATACAAGCCGTGACGAACAATTAATAGTGGAAGGTTAATATTAAGAGCTTGCATCACATGTCCATCAACTCTGTGATACAATAGGCTTGATATCGTAAGTTTACACCAAAACTAATTGCGCGTAGATCAATTCTGATTAAATTATTATTATTATTATTAGCACCGCGTCTTACTACCCGTTCGGGTTATACGCACTTACGCTAATGTGTAGGGTGATTGTGANAATTATTATTTTTAGCACCGCGTCTTACTACCCGTTCGGGTTATACGCACTTACGCTAATGTGTAATGGTAGGGTGATTGTGAGATGAAATGGAGGACCTACAGTTTAACGTGGAATCCGAACCACGGTGGAGGCCTGGCATTCCTCACATTCACAAGATGTCTTGTCAGAGGTGAAGGAAGGGTTTGGTAATCAGATAAATCTGTGCCGGGACCGAGGATTGAACCCCGGCCGCCAGCACAGAAGTCTGACACCTTACCCCTAAGCCGCGACGTCACCAATTCTGATTAAACATTAAATTGAGATAAAAAGTTAATAGAAGTTCCTAATACGTAATATTTTTGAAATAATAAATGATATGATAGAAATTGAATTCAAAAGGCAATTTTTCTCCTCAATTTTAAAATGGCTTTACAGATAAACACTGTGCACAAGTCTTAATTCCGTCATAATAGGGACATACTGAAGTTAATAACAAGAAACTTTGTCGTTTTGTCCCCCTTAAGTCCCCGTGGGAAATTTAGGGTAATCATTCAAATACGAATGCACTGCATACATTTCTGGAATATCGTCTGTCTTTTCTTTTCCTTTCTACTCCCATACCTCGCGCGCGCATACGTACACACGCAGACGCGGACCGGAAGCAGAGTTGGGCCTCCTATAATGAACGCTCTTAAGCAAAAGAAAGAAATGAAAGCTAGTACTTAAATAACCACTCCTTACTTTCAACTATTCTTTTTAGAATGTTTTCTAAAATAAATAAAGAAAGAAAGATAATAAAGATAAAAACAAGATTTTGAAGCTACATCCAAAATAGTTTATTCTCCTGATACCACATTATTCGAATATCACTATAAAAAGAAGAATAGGTCTAGTTCCATCGACAAGTGATGGGTGTATTAGCTGTACTTTGATAGCTTGTAAATTCTTTTTGATATGGAATTTCTCTTGATTGTTAATCGCATCGGTTGAAACACGGACAAAACGTCAAGTTAACCTAGTTTAATTCGTGTCTATTATATCTTTAAACGGGATGGTTATTTAGAAGATCAGTCCTGACGATAATTTGTAAAATGACAACATAGACACGGGAATCAAACCCGTGAAATTTGGCTTTGAGCCCCATAGTTCGGTTGTCGCGCCATGTATGAGGTCCAGGGCTGGATTTCCAAGTTTAGATCGTTATTTACCAATTAGTTTAATTATATAATCTAGTTTGTCGGTCATAAAAGGGTCGGGGTTCAAACCCAGACTTGAGTGTAGAATATGCAGTTTTTGATCTTATCAAAATGCGTGTACATTTCCCGAAAATTCAACGTTAATAATATTTACTTATATCATTAGTATTCTTGTATATGTATTAATAAAATAGAAATGTATCGTAACACGTTGGATGGGAGACATAAAAACCATTAAAGACGTTCATGTGTGTGTGTGTGTGTGTGTGTTCCATTTGATTTTTTCCCCTTAGTTATACTAATGTTTGTACTCCAATAATGTGGAACCGCTTAACATTATAGGAAATGTTCAAAATTGACTCCTTTTATCTGAATACAATCATTGAAATGCACTGTGTATTTTTTTTAAATAAAAAGTATGGCATTCTATAACACGACAACTAAAGGATTGCATTCATATCGAAGATGGCAATTTTAAGAATACAGTCAAATGAGACGTTTATGTGAACTTCTTTTCATTGTTTTAGTATCTCCTGTTCAACATCAAAGTTGGTGCCACATGTAACAGTCCACCCTGTATATCAAAAGTGATATCGGCTTGTTATCACAATGGTGAATGAATAATTTTACTAAAATCGTTTTAGTAAATTTTATAACTGTAACTGAATCTGACTGTATTAAGGTCTGAGAGTAGACAGTTTGATAACGTCAGGGTAATGAAGATCTGGCCAACATTTTAAAGACAATCAACTTCTTTTAAAGAACATCCAACAAGCGAAGAAAATCAATTTGATTCATTCATAGTATGATATGAATATATGACTTGGAGTTAAGAGGAACAATGTCAAAAATAGCAAATTCTCAGAAAGGATTAATAAATATATCAATAGCATTAATCAATGTCTTAATTCACCTAATTTTAAATACAATAATGGCTAAGCTAAATATTTGCCTTTCTTAAACATAATTACTCGTATAATTATTTTTAAATAACCAATGCAAGAATGCAATGAAAGAAAGCGTAGGGGCGTCAGTATTTTTGCAGTTTTAATGCAAAAAAACCTTTATGTGAATAAATAAAAAACATTGCTTCGGTAGCAGCATTTGGTATACATATTTACACTTAATAATTTCATAAGTTTCTGATTGTATGTTATAAACATAGTGGCAATTGATCAGGAACTTTTTAAATAAAAATATTATGTCCTGGTAAAACTATTTTACCTAAGCAATATTTTATATGTTTTGGGGACTATAGATTTTATATCACATTTTATGTTATAATGCGTAAACATAGTATTTAACATTGTTTTGATGATAAATAAAATTATTGTACATTTAAGTCAATATAATTTTAGTAAATTTGTAGGCCTATATCTAATAACTTATCTAATAGTGAATCAGCAAAATTGTTATTACGTTATTTTGATAAGAATTGGAATACATTTTAAGTCATATCTCTACTGTATTTATTTAAATTAAGTTATAAAAGTTAGTAAATAAGTCAAAAAATAATATTATTTATAATAAATAATTAAAACATTTCAAATAGTTTAAAATTTTTGGAAAGTTTCATAATAGTTTCTTTGAAAATATTATATTTATTGAAATATATATTGAAAGTATTATTTTCTAATGTTATTTTTTAAAAAAAACTCATAATTCCTTTGATCCCTTTTCCCTTAATTTTTATTGCATTGGGCAGAAATATTATAGCTTAAATGTAATTTCGTTTATAGTTAAAATTATTTAAAAAAATATTTGGCAAAAAGATAACTGTAAACACACAATTTTTCTCACCCCACCTTAATTTGAAAAACTAAGAGAAGCAAGTTTAATTCAATCAACAGACACAAACCTTTAGATACGACCACAGTTCTGCAATATACTTTATACAGAATATTTAGCTACCGGCAATCCCTTTTAACTCTATTTAGTGAATTTGAAATAATCAAAACCTTTCTTTTTGGGGAATCGGGGGTGTTAGTGGAGGGAGATGCTGGGGGGTAATTATAATTCATTCGGCGTATACCCTTCATCTCGCCTTCACACTACTCTCTAGTTTTTAAATTAATCTGATTAAATTCCGGGTAGGTCCTACCTAGTGCCTGCCTTAGTCCCGATAACAGCCAATTTGTGAAATCTGTTCGGAACCCCTAGCCTGCGCTCGTACAGATAGCGCGGGATGGAGCGTAGGAAACAAACGAACCCTCCGACAGATCATTGGGGATGTAAATACAATAGAATCGGGGTAAAGGCTGTGCGTGGAATAAAATCTCTTCATTATTTAGTATTTTTTTATGGTGTGAATAAAAAAAAGGGAGGGGTCTAGTCCTACGCTATTAACGAACATACAACATTTTGCGTAGACCTTGACGCAGATGAGAGGATAATATAAGCTAGGATTACATTATAATGGACCTAAAAGAGACAGGGCGTAATGAGAATGACTGGATAGAACTAGCTCAAGATAGGGATATGATATAATGAGATAGACTGGATATAACTATCTCAAGATAGGGATATGGTTTAATGAGGTGGACTGGATATAACTATCTCAAGATAGGGATAGGGTTTAATGAGGTGGCCTGGATATAACTATCTCAAGATAGGGATAGGGTGTAATGAGATGGACTGGATATAACTAGCTCAAGATAGAGACAGGGTGTAATGAGATTGACTAGATATAACTAGCTCAAGATAGAGACAGGAGGTGTGCTTTTGTGGGTGAATCAATGATCTTTCGAGATCTTAATACCATAAAGTAGTTAAGTAAACAACATTTTGAATATATTTTGCGTCTTACTATCCATACAGTCTACCCAAACATGTATTCTAATTGTATGAGATTTGATAAAAAAATATCATTTAGAGGAAACTTTACCAGCATGTTTGTTTGAAGAGAGTGAAGAAATAACAAGGATAGAACACCCTTGACGCACACCCGGCCGGGATTCGAACTTTTACCTTTATGTCACCTAAAAAACAGTTTAAATGAGCCTTTATCCAAGTGACCACCAGTGTTGATACATTTTGAATAAATAAACATATCTTACAATAGGCTTACCTTTTTAGTAGTATTTTGGAAAGAATGATCCCTTAGAAGTGTTTTTACTGCGGCTTAAATTGATAAATCTTTATTAGTGTTATCTTATAGGTAGTGATAACGGGACGGTAGATCGAGATTCGAATCTCGGTCGGGTGGTGGTTCCTAAACGGTTTTCCATTCTCCCTCCACGCAAATGCGGGTTCACTTCCTCTAATTCAACCTTCCCAATTCCTAATCCATTAGCGTAATTAGTTCTTAAAGCGTATAGCCCGAACGGGTAGTAAGACGCGGTGCTAAATAATAAAAAAAAATCATATTGAGACATTAAAAGATCACCTTACACGGGCTAGCGAACTAATGACTCAACTTTGGATAAAAACACGATAGAGGGGTGGAAAGATTAGATGGAATTCCCATATTGACTTTGAGAACTGATATTAGTATATTCAAGATGGACAACTGTAATAAAATAAATTCGCAGTGAAGAAAAATGTTTTTTCGACAGTTGATTATTATAAATAAAAGTAGCGTAGACCTATTATTTTAGTGACTATGTGAAAATTCCAAACATTTGATCACATTCCCTGACTTTTCCCTGACAAAGCAAATTACTTGACTTTTCCCCGTTTTCCAAGTCGCTGTACACCCCAAATTTACGCTAGTAAATTGAACAAAATAAAGGATTTTTCCAGAGAGTTGAGTGAACAGCAACAAGGAATGGGCATTCCAAGCTGACCTTGAAACTAAGGTTGTTCATCCTAACTGTCGTTGGTAAACACAACAAGGGCTACACGTGGCATGTTGGGAGTGGACTTTGTACTCGAGAGATAAGGTTGGACTACAATAATTGGGATGGAGTGGTGCTTGACACACTCATTGTATGACTGATGTTAGTAACAGTGAGTGGAGAAAGACATGGACGGCGTAATACCAACCCGTAGCGTGGATAACTGCACCACGCAAACTCGTAGCGTGGATAGGTTCACCACGCCAACTCGTAGCGTTGGAGAACGTCGTCACGCCAACTCGTAGCGCGGAGAACGTCGTCACGCCAACTCGTAGCGCGGAGAACGTCGTCACGCCAACTAGTAGCGTGGAGAACGTCGTCACGCCAACTAGTTACGTGGAGAACGTCGTCACGCCAACTAGTTACGTGGAGAACGTTGTCACGCCAACTAGTAACGTGGAGAACGTTGTCACGCCAACTAGTAACGTGGAGAACGTTGTCACGCCAACTAGTAGCATGGATTCCGACGTCCTTCCATCTAAACAAACCGACGAGATTTGGCTCAGGAAGAATATCAAGGAGCGTTTTGAAAGTACCGGCAGGATCGTCCAAGAGTGCGTCGTGGGCGCGCTGAACACCGAGGTGGGCGGGTTCGCTTCCAAGTTGTACGAAGTCAAACTAAGGTTTACGAGTTGCGTTGAAAAAGAAATATCCGAAGAGGTTTCCTTGGTAGTCAAGACTCTTCCCGTGCTCTCTGGTGAAGATAATATTAATCTCGCGGATCAGTTTCACAATGAAGGACTTTTATATATGAAAATATTACCTTTGCTTCTTAAGAGTGCGGCTCACATGAAAGATCCTAAAAATGTCGCGATGATGTTTCCTGAATTTGTCTGTGGGAAAAAGGACAGTTTCCAAACAATGATCGCGCTTAGGAATCTCACTCCCTTCGGATTCAAGATGGCCAACCGAACCTTGGACTACAAACATATTTCCTTGGCTGTAACATTTCTTGGAATGTATCATGCCTTGTCGTACGCTTGCAAAAGAAAGTACCCAGATAGTTTCCAGAGATACGCGAGCGAATTGAAGGCAATAAGAAGCAAGGGGAAGGCTGAACTATTCTTCTCGTCAGTACTGAACTACAGTGCTGGATACCCCATCGACCTGTACGAAGAGAGATACCCAGAAGACTACAAGAAACGTGCCACCCACGTCAAGAGAGTACGTGAGGCGTTCAACGATACAAAGGACATTTATTTTCGGATGTACGAGCCGGAAGAACCGTTGGCTGTTATTTGTCACGGAGACTTCAACAGAAACAATCTTCTCTTCAGCTATGGTCCAGACGGGAACCCTCACGACATAAAAATAATAGATTTCCAACTTTCGTGCTATTCCTGTCCGGCAATAGATCTGGCTTTGATCATATACCTCAACACTACTTATGATCTGAGGAAAGCCCATTGGAATGAATTCTTCTTCATCTATCACCAGTCTCTTATAAATACACTTGTTCAATGTCTTGGATGTAGTACGGGAGATCTCTTAAAAGATTTTAGTCTTCAATCTTTCTATAAAGATTTTCATAAACGCGCTCTCACGGCATATTTCGTGACTGCTTTTTTCCTCCCTGTAGTTCTACTGAACCCAGAGGATCGTTCCAAAGCCAAGGAAAATTTTCCCAGGGATTCAATGAAGACAGGCTGTCTTACAAAGTATTTAGAAGCGATGCGGCAGTACGACGGTGAAGAGGTGAAACAACGTTTGGCAGATATGTTCAAGGAATTTTTGGAAAAAGATTTCGTGTGATTCTATATACAATTTTTTCTAGCAAAGATCACACATTTCAAATATAAACGTGAGCATTTATGTGGCAATTTAAATATTTATCCAAAATATATAGTTAATTTTTTAAAAGAAAAATTAATATTCTAAGAATGGTAATGTTTTACAAACATTGACAGAACAAGTTTTAAAATCGTATTCCTACAAAACCAAAAGACTAATTTAATTGTTTGATACCATAAAAATTATTTTATTTATATTTTATCACCCCATTTCACATTGCACTCACTCAAAACAAGTACATTTTCATACATTAATCTTTAGTATAACTTTTTGTTATAATAAAATTATCCTTATTATTTTCAAGACAAACAAAAATACAAGACGCACGGATGTAAATGTTGGCACTTCTTTAAAGGAGATACACTCTAAATTTCTTTGAGGCTACATTTTATATCCTGCCGGTAATCGAAGTTTGGAGCCCTTATCTCACTAGGCAGGCTATCCATAAACAGATCCGTGCTGTCTTAACTAAAAAATATATTAACGTAACAAAACAATATTACTCTAAGCTCACATTATAATAATTAAGGTTTTGTTAAAAAAATATTTAGATATATTCATTTTGCATATTTTTAGTTTCGTTAAAAGTTAAATATTCTAATAGTAAAATTCAATACACTTAAATAACTATTTTTTCATAGAAATTGCAAATAATTTCCAAACATTAACAACATTTTAATATTCTATTTTATGTTATTTGTTGGTGTGTTTCCGGAGCGCTAGATGTCCTGGATGTACTTTATATTTCTAGTCTTCCTAAATAGTTTGATTTTATGCGAAACAAAGGAAAATTCCAATTACTGACTGCGAGTAGAAGAATGTCAGTGCGAGAGACTTCGTTCCTCATTAGAAGGTTCTTCATCAAGTTGTTCTGATAGGAGTGGTAGGGGACGGGAGGAGCAAGAGGGGAGGGAAAACCTCCTGCAAATAATTACCTTAGTAAAGTGGTCATGCGAGTGTTATTCAGACCTGGGAGCCATGGGTTCAGATACATGACCAGGCAAATTGAGACTTTAATCATCCTTTATTTTGAATTATCATCTTTTATACATATTTTTTTAATCACCGCGTCTTAATACCTGTTCAGGTTACACGCATGTAATGATAGTCTAATGGGGTAGGGATGAGAAAGTAAGCATTTTTAAAGGTAATCTACCCGCATTTACGCGAAAGTGGAGTGGGAAAACATTAATGGAAAAACACCCTTAGTAAAACCGACCGGGGTTTGAACCCTGGTATCCTCGTCCTCAACAGGCCAGTCCAACAGGAGAGTGACGCCTTAGACCGTTCAGCGAATATTGATCTGAATATTGATATTGGTGTGTCTCTTTAGAATTTATTTTGTCTATAGTAGGCCTATTTATTGATATTAATTCTTTTATGTCCTAAGTGTCAAGCCCATTTAGTTTGGTTTACCAGTGATGAGAGGTCGGGGTTTGAATCCCATTGGTCTTTAATAGAGGTTTTTCCACTTTATTTCCTCCCAAATATATCCTACTTATCCCTACCAAATTATCGTAATTAATATACATATAAATAACCCGGACGAGGAACAAAGGGAAGAAAAAAAGCCCAACAAAAACTAGTACACTAAAATTAGTAAAAAATACCATGTTCAACTCTTTTAACGATTGTCACGATATCTTGTTTTACTTCACCACCACCAAGCTACGATAATACTGATGATATTAATTACGTTACTTCCTCTACAATAATTGATCAAAAGCCTTGCAGTAAGTAAGACCAATCATAATAATAATAATAATTAGTGATTGGTTACAGAGCCTAGGACACAGAAAAGTAAGCAATTAAGGCAGTTAATTTATTTCAATAGTTTTAAGATCTATAGTTACCCTAGCCTTGCAGAGTTGGGTCAAATCAAGCTTGATCTGATTTGGAAAGAAGGGGCTTTGTTCGGAAACCGGCAAGATGCACTAGGAGAAGTTTTACCAAATCTCGTTCTAATAACGATTTTCCTATCCGGGTCGCGAGAATGTACTAGTGGTCTTACTTAAAATAATTCACCTTCTTTAATTTGAATCCTAACACAGAGGATATGCCAATTATTCTTGATTTGGGGCACTATCGAGTACCTTCAGTTAATTATATAGTAAAATAAAAACCTTCATTTCTGTGTATGCACCACTTCTTAATATCCGTTCATACCATACGTATACTTACACTACTGAAATAGAGCCGAGGAAGGTACCACTTGGATGAAATGTATCAGCATTTTTGTGGAAAAACGTTTTAAAAAAACCTCTATTAAAAATATCACCATCCGTACAACGAACCAGGACTTAAGCTCTGACCTATCCAGCACCGTAAAAAAAGACAGACTTTTTTTTTAGTACCGCGTCTTACTACTCATTCGGGCTATAAATGCGCATGTACTAATTAAACTAATGGTTTAGAGATTAGGAAGGTCTAATTGAGAGGAAGTACCCCCGCATTTGCTTGGAAGAAGAGTAGAAATCAATTTAGGAACCACCCTCAGTACACCCGACCGGGATCGAACCGCAATCTCCCCGTCTTTGGCAGTCTAATCTTACACGAAAGTAGTATGTTAGACTACGCGGCCACCTACGCAGGTAACTAGAGAATACGAGATAGCTCTAATTTAGCAATAAATGAGAGAAATTCTGAAATTATTCCGGATCTATATTATATATTTTTTAATGTGTTTTTCCCTCCATTTGGACAGGCTTAGTAGATCTACTTTTATACTTATTTGTTAAAATGCACCATTAGCAAATGACACAAAGGTTTAAGGCTTTTATGTTGGAATAGCGGGCACTGACATGCTTTTTATGATCAAAGAGCTTTGAGAAACTCCAAAAAACTCTTTTACAATTAATGCTTCATACGCCTAAAAACTCTATTGATTGATTTTCCTTTAATAACAATAAGAGTTTATTTGTATCTTTTGATAAACAGATCGTGTATAAAAAACATCAATTTGTAAAAATCCTGCAGATAATGAATGTTTATTGACAGTGTGTTGATTAGGATGGAACAGAATACATGTTAGTATCTCAGTTTTATTATTAAGGCGTTTTATGCTGATAAATAAGAGTATTTAAGTAGTAAAATTATATTTATTAAGAACGGATTGATTTAAATTTTATTTTTATTGTGAAACTTTTGTGCCTTCTTGAATTAACAAATTTTTGTTTTATTATCAACATTGTTGGGGGGGACCTTCCATAACATTTTAATTGGCGTAAAGACAGCATTCATGTATTTATTGAGGTTATACTAATTGATCATTAAAACTTGAATAAATAATGTGGTATTCTTTGTATTACAATTAAAATGTTAGAGAAAGTCTTTTTTAACAATATTGGTTTTAAAACAAAAGAATGCTAATCCAGGGATAACAAAATGGCTTTTCAACAACATATATTAGATGTTAAGAGTAATTTAAGTGACTTTAACACAAGTTATGAAAGCCTGAACAATTAAGTTAATGAATTCTAATTCAAAACCAGGGGCTTAAGAATTATATTAAGCAAACAAAACATCGACATAAACGAGAAAATTGCCATTTAAAAATAACTTCAATTTTTAAATTTTAAACTTAAATGGACTAATTCTGCTGAAATATTGTAAGTGGAAATTTTTATATTTATTTTGATGAAATTGAATGATTTAAACTTAACAGGAAAACGTTTTATTTTGATCAGCTGAATAAAAATTAATTGATCAAATATTAGAACGGATTAAAAATTAATTTGGCTCTTATGATAACCATAGTATGAACCCGAAATCGAGCTATACCAACCATTCGGTCACCGCGTTTAGCGATGATAGTGTCAACATTTAAGGATAAAGGATGTCATGTGGTCAGCATAACGAGACTCCGTTCGCTAATCTCAGTTTTCTAAACTGGATCTGATACTTCTTTATTCGAGTAGCTTCTTATTTGTCCTAACTAGTTTGAATTTGACTTCATTCCAGGCGCAAAACTTCACAGATAAATTTTGAAAATGCTAGGGATCGAACCTGGGACCTCTGGTTATGTAACCAGAACAATTTACCCCTAGAACACAAAG
This sequence comes from Timema californicum, assembly GCA_902141385.1. Lineage (NCBI taxonomy): Eukaryota > Metazoa > Arthropoda > Insecta > Phasmatodea > Timematidae > Timema > Timema californicum. The sequence continues at coordinate 147,226 of CABFOW010000451.1, read as the reverse complement.
GCGGGTTTTACGATATCACCTACTATAAAGTCACTTTAAATCAAAATTAGTCTTAGATATTTAAAAATATACTATAAAATTTGACGATTTTACTGTTTAGTTGAATTCAAAATTTATGAATAACTATAGGCACAAATTTATTCTACTAAACATTATATTGCTATGAATATTTATTATTAATTCCTTAAACTCACAGTCAATATACACCAACCTATAAACAATTATATATATATATATAACAAATTTATTCTACTAAACATTATATTGCTATGAATATTTATTATTAATTCCTTAAACTCACAGTCAATATACACCAACCTATAAACAATTATATATATATATATAAAATTTTTACTCAAATTAAATAAAAATATCTATAAAGATTTAATAACGATAATACTAGCTTTGAGCAACAACTTATCTCAATTTTTAAATTTATTAATATCATTAGAAAGATTTTTCAAATAACATGTGAAGAGCTTTTAAAATACTCGCATCTGTGGGTTTGTGGACTAAGAAACCAACAAAGTCTGGTCTCATTTCAAATCCTATCATAGTGCAATGTGGATAGTTTTTCCTAAATTGTTTTCCACTTTGCCTCCAAGAAAATGTCAGTGCACTTTTCACCAAAATTGTATCTTGACGTATTATTTGATGTGGATAGCCCTAATGGGTGATAGGACAAGGGGATTGAAAATTATTATTTTTTACTTATTTTTCCGCTGTAGTATGAGAGCTGTATCAAATATAGTACAACTTAAAAAGGAAGGACTTTTTATGACCACCAGGAAAGTTACTAGATCTACTTGCACGTATTCATACAAGTCATTCAAGTTGCATCTGTCACTTTTAATATATATTATTAATGATGATAAACTAATAATAGAGTAACATATTAGCAATGTTGGCCACAATAAAATATATTTGTATTTTATAAAAGGCACTTCGTATTAAAATTGGACTATACTAAAGCTTACATCGAAACTTTTCTTTTATTTAAACCCCATGATTTTCATTTCCTCTCTAATATATTTAACAAAGAGACTACTTTAAAAAACCGATTTAAATTGACATTTTTTCAGCCGGTACCCACTCACTGTCATTGTCCCTCATTGCGCCACTTGAGTGGGAGTGTTCATAAGCTTGAGTGATCTTCGCACAAGCCCCCCCCCACCCCCAACCCCCACCCCAACCCTCTCATTCAACTCTGCCCAGTCCATGTTGCTGAATAAAACAATCCCTCGCCAATTGATTGAATTCATTTGCTACTTTTACCGGATACCACCAGCTCCATTCAACCTGATCCCCGCCCCCCTCCGACCCACCCACAAACCACCCAGAGCCTCTGCCCCCCTTGCCCCTATGTACCCTCCCTCTCCTATACCTACCTCTACTCCGCTACAAAACGAAGTCTACTTCATCCCTCATTCCAACCCTCTTTTACAAAACCTCACTGAGGGGGGACATTCACTTCCCCATTAAACTGAAACCAGGTTAAGTGCTTCACCCAACATGGTGTGAATTTTGGTGGTTTTACTCGAGAAGACTAGGGAACGATAGTATTTCGTTGATTCTACCAGGAAGGTAAGAAAAGCGATAGTCTTTCATTGATTTTTACCCGGAAGATTAGAAGGGCGGTAGTCTTTCATTGATTTTACTAGAAATGTTAGAAGAGCGATAGTCTTTTGTTGATTTTACTGGAAATTTTAGAAGAACGATAGTCTTTCGTTGATTTTATCAGGAAGGTTAGAAGAGCGATAGTCTTTTGTTGATTTTACTGTAAATTTTAGAAGAGCGATAGTCTTTCGTTGATTTTACTGGAAATTTTAGAAGAGCGATAGTCTTACGTTGATTTTACTGTAAATTTTAGAAGAGCGATAGTCTTTTGTTGATTTTACCCTTGAGGTTAGGCGAGTGATAGTATTTTGGTGGTTTTACCTAAAAACATAGTTAAGTGGTAGTTTTGAGAGACAAAGGGTTTAAATCCTCCCGACCAATTATTTGAGGATCATAATTTTCATATTGGTCTCTTCCTATCTATGTCTATATTTCTGTACCTCTCTTACTGACTTTTCCTTTAACCGTCTATAATTAGAAATAAGTACTTTCCGTTTCTCTTTCCATCTTTCCAAAGAAGAGCCGATGAATTTCCTGAATAGCTTACATAAACAATTTACATATTTGTAAATATGAACATATATGTGTTTAAGTTGTGTAATCTTTTTGTTGGTAGAAAATGTCATGATACCTGTTTGGGTTAAGAATTTATGAGCAAATAATAAAATAAATATATAAACTCCATAGTTGATTACTCATGTATAGTAATCTGTATCCATCTTTATAACAAGTAACACATTTGGATTTTTTTCATCGCCACGTATTACTACCCAATCGGGTTATAGACCTATGTAATAATTAGTATGACGGGTTAGGGATTAAGAAGGTTAAATTTAGATGAAATGTACCCACATTTGCGTGAATAGAATGAGGAAACCATTTAGGGAAAACATTGATCTCTTCATCATTAGCAGCCTAGTCTAACACTTCAGTAGTGCCTTAGACCATGCGGCCACCAAAGTGGGTAGTATCATTTTAATCATAATATACTGTTATTAGAAACATGTTATTCACTTTAACGTTTTTCAAATTATATGGCCTAGGCCACAGGCAAATACTATATCCAGACACTTAATCTTAAAGTTAAAATGATTGAGCTCCTTTTGGCAGCCTGAGTCCTTCACCACTAGGATCGCTGCGGTTAGTCCTATTATCACCAAGCAGTGACACTAGCGAAGCCCAGTGTTGAAGGACTCAAACTGGCAAAAAGGAGCGCAGCGAAACCTCCATAAGGTTGAGAGTCTATTTCTTACTTGTATGTGGTCTAGACCTATACATATTTGTTCATGTTGCTCAGAGCTGTAACTCAAACAAGCTCGGATTATAAATTCATTTAGACGGTAGAACAAGCAAAGACTGTAGGCTTTCAGTAAATCCTCTGTGCAGAATAGTAAGTACGCAAGCCTTTCAGTAAAAAAATAAATAAAAAAATACAGTACCACAAAAAAATTAAGTAACAAAGTCCTATATCTAGTTTATATATTTATTTTTAATTAATATAAGGGATGCTTCTAAACTTAATGTACTTGATAAAATATAAACATCTTTTCCAGACAAATAGCACCTAGATTATATTTATATTTAGGTCCACCTTTTATTTTAGTTGGGGTTATACGCTTACGTAGCCCCTACTAATTACGATGGTAGTTTTAAAGATGAAGAAGGTTATATTTAAAGGAATTGTACAAGAATTTTCATAGAGGGAAAGTGGAAAAAACATTTTGGGGGAAAAAACCTCGGTACACCCAACAAAGATTTGAACCTAGATCTTCCTGTCATCGGTAGGCTTGTCTACTGCGAGAGTAGCACCTTTGACCATGCAGCCACCGAAGTGGATTTTATATAAATGTATATTTAAGCATATATATATATTATATAAGTGTGTATTTATAAATGAATAAATGTACCATTGTTAGAAAGAAAGTTCTCTAAAATATATAAAAATAATGTTTGTGTTCAACATTGAAACAAGTTATCTCTATAAATAATATTAATAATTCTCTTTTTTTTTTGCTTCATAATACCAACCACCCAGGATATCCTTATTTGACACAATTATATCTTCGTGGTCCTTATCAAAATATTGCGATAAGAATGAATGAAATAAAATTGAATGGAGGGAAAGTCTAAAATAATTTATTAATAAAGCACCCTCAACAAATCCTACCTGTATTAGAACCCTGAATTCTTCTCTTCGACGTCAAACCAAACTTTTAGTTCACGTACCCACCGATGTGGGCCTATTTAAATTATTATTTTATTTGCAGCAATATTATCGATAATAAAGTTACAGTAGCAGAGCAGGTGGTTTTTCGTAAAAAATATATTTTTTAGTAACATTTGAAACTCACTTTCGTATTACAACCGCAATATAGCAAATGTTCATTCGTTTATGTGTGCATCGCATTTTGTTATCCATTCGTGTAACCATTTGGGATATACGCATACATTAATTGTTTTAAACGAGAAGGAAGTTAGGATTACAGAGGAAAATTACCTTAATTTTCGTGAACGGAAAGTAGGATATATATACACACACATATATATAATAATATTTAGCACCGCGTCTTACTACCCGTTCGGGTTATACGCTTATATATATATATATATATTACTGAGATTCAAACACCAATATTGTCGCTACCATCAGACTAGTCCAACATCAGAGTTTGACCATACACTCTTCAATTCATCGCTTATTATTTTTTAACTTGAGGTAATTATCCAACGTGCACTTTCTAACCTGATTGATTATATCAGCACAAGACTTATGAATTAAAATTTATAACAGACACAATAACCACCCCACGGTCGTTAGGCTAATTCATCCTTTTGAAATTGAAAACAATCATTTTACTAATGATACATTATTCAGACGTGACAAGAATCGAACCAGGGATTCTTTTATGAGTATGCAGACACGCTACTAACTAAGCAAGGGGTTGGAATGAGTGTGGGTCTTAATACTTTGTATGAAACAACCTCTAAAGAACATCAAATAACCGGTCAAGATATTTAAAAACCACGGCAAAAAGAAGTAATTATTAATTTTTTTTATCAAAAAACAAAAATCATGACGTGATGGTGACATGGCAATTTTTTTTTTAACTCGACGACGTGAGAATTGTTACAATTAGAAAGGGAGGAAAAATAAAAGTTTTTTTAAATCGGGGTCTTGGGTAGGGGGGGGGGTGTTGGGAAGGGTAAAATCCTCGGTCGTCGTCCGTAAAACGTTCTCGAAAATCCCACCACGTGAGTTTGAGGCGCCTTCGGTCCCTTGTCCCTCACAATCAGCGTCATAGGTAAACACGGCCCAGGGTAGCAGCCGGCCAAGTGACTACAGGCAACCCCGCTTCGACGCCTCTCTCGTGTTAGAGCGGACTGTCAATGAAGGGGAGATCGGGGTTCAATTCTGATCGGGTGCACTGAAGGTGGGGTTTTAATAAATATTTTACCACACTCCCTCCACCCAAATGCGGATACACCTACTTATTCAACCTTCCTCATCCTTAACTCAGAGTAGTTAGTTCATATACGTGTAACCCAAACAGGTAGGGAGGGATACTTGGTGATAAAAATAACCTCCTTAAATAATAATCTTATTTTGAAGAGATTAGCTTTAGGCTGAAAAGCAGAATACGGATTTACAGTAGGATTTTCGTATGAAGGACCTTTAAGAAACAACAAAATAATAATTTTGTGGTCACAATTGATATTATTTTTCTAAATTATTACTGTTATTTCATAGGTATTAATAATATGAATCACCCACTTCGGTGGCCACGTGGTCTAACGCACTACTCTCGCATTGGACTAGACTGCCGATGACAGGGAAGATAAAGTCGCAATCAAACTTGACAGCACTAGACATGTGGATACGTAAAATCATACCTAGTAACTTCTATAGAGGTCATGTAAGTCCATGTATGGTAAATCTAGACAAGACTGTACTAGATTCCCCCCCCCCCACTCAGTATCAAATTAATTCTTATTACTAACCCGCCTCGGTGGCGTAGTTGTCTAACGCGATTGTCATGTAGAGCTCGACTGCTGAGGACGAGGTTCGAATCTCGGTCTGGTTTTTCCTAAATGGTTTTCCACTCTCCCTCCACGCAAATGCTGGTTCACTTCCTCTAATTCAACCTTCCCAATTCCTAATCCCTTAACGTAATTAGTACTTAAAGCGTATAGCCCGAACGGGTAGTAAGACGTGGTGCTAAATAATAATAATAATTATTATTATTCTTATTAAAAAAATATACATACATTTTGTTCACTATCTTATTTTGTGTGTGTGGTTGGTCAAAATTAATGGTTATTATAATGGAATAGTTTACTGATACAGTCTTGTCAAACCTTGCATGTCTCTGCAACAACCCACGAGACAATCCTGCTTTAATATGTGTATGTGTATGTGTTGTGTGTGTGTGTGTGTATGTATGTACAGACCTAAAATAATCCTACAAGTTAGGTGTTCAGAAAAATTTAGCACTGATTTAGGAAGCTGAAAATCGACCCCCGAAGAGGTGTATTTAGAATATTCCAAAACGTAGGTCTGAATCCTCATGTAAAATAGGGATTACTAATGCATTTAATACAAATTAAACTTTATTTATTTGATTAAAAGGGCTAATTTCTAAAATAAATAAATCAAATAAATAATAATAATCTATAGTTTCAAAGAAATAGGCCAAATCAAGCGATTTTTTAGAGCATTTAAAGATCAAATATTCAGTATCTAATTAGATTTAAAAAATAAAACATTGATTTGATAGGTGAGGTTTAATTACGTGCATAAGATCTGAATTAAAAATATTAACGTAATAGGTGATTATCTAAAGGAGATGTTTGACGAATAAAATCGACATGATTCTTTTAGAAAGTTGACAAAACTCACGAAAAAAACCCACTATCAACGTGAATAAGTTTAAACGGAGTGTTTAAAGTCACTTAGCACACTCTTCCAACGATCTATTCAATTATGGACGACGCTACTCTGCCTTTCGTCCCCTCTAACCCTTTCTCCCTCCCCCTTTTACAAAATCCACCAAACCCTTCTCTCCCCCCC
>CABFOW010000451.1:64485-140410 GCA_902141385.1 Timema californicum | reverse complement strand
TATGGCCGCCGCTCCCCCGCCTTTCCTCCCCTCTAACCCTTTCCCCCCCCCCCTTTTACAAAATCCCCCAAACCCTTCTCTCCCCCCCCCCCCAACCTCCCGCACGCTTGGACCACAGCGCCAGAATTTCAGGAATTCCACCTTCTCTATCCGTTCCAAACAGCACCCCCCCCCCCACTCTAAACCCCACTTCCACACATGAGAGCTGCCCCCACATCATTCTGCCAATACTGCACACAACATCCATCACATGCTCATGATTTTCAAACTTGCTACTCATCTCCGCTAATAGCCGCATTTAGCGGTAGCAAAAATGAGTCTGAATTAGTATGGAATAGAGACAACCTTCATAGCTCGTCCCAGAATGCAAGAGTGTCGCTTTAGACCTAGAATAGAGTCGGACGATTCCATGAGTAGTTAGTCTTAGGTGGGGGCTGACGATACCAAAATTATACATATGCTGTAGCTTGCTCTCAAATTACGGTCTCATATTTTATGTATTTTATTTTAATTGAGGTATTTATGGTAGGATGGAATGGGACGCCAGAAAATACCAGCGTTTTTGCAGTTTTTTTAAGGCAAACATTTTTTTTAGCTAAAATAAATAAAACATAGCTCTATTATTATTAGCACCACATCTTACTACCCGTTCGGGCTGTACGCACTTACGCTAATGTGTAATGGTAGGGTTGATTGTGAGTTGAAACGGAGGACCTACAGTTTAACGTAGGATCCGAACCACGGTGGAGGCCTGGCATACCACACATTCACAAATTGTGATTAATACACGTCTTGTCAGAGGTGAAGGAAGAGTTTGGCAATCGGATAAATCTGTGCCGGGACTGAGGATTGAACCCTTGATACCTTACCCCTAGACCACCAGGTCACCTATTGCACCATTATAAACATAGAGTTTAATTTTCTTCACATATTGATATCAACAGTTGTTGAATATTTGTCATGAACATAACAGCCTTAAATGTAGACAAAAATTTGTCATTCAATTTCAAGACACCCTTGACAGATATTCAAGAACTGTTGAGGCCATCATGTGAAGAAAATTAAACTTTATGTTTGTACTTTGGTAATATTTGATTTAATTTGCCCAAAAACATATTTTTACATAAAAAAAAGTAAAAAAAAGCTTTTGCTCGCATTTCCTTGCATCTCACTTTAAAGTGCATTTTCTGAACCAACCGATTATATCAGCACATGACTTAAACTAACTATCTTTAGAACATACACAAATCAGCCCCTCACTCGTTAACTTATCACTGCGTTAAGGGAAAGCACAAGTTTTACTTATTGTTGTTTTTTTGCCATAACGGGAATCAAACCTGGGACCCTTAACCCAATAAGCGGTCACTCTACTGACCTAAGCTAAGGTGTCAGATGGCCTCATATAGCCTATTGATTAAGTCAATAATGAATATTTTCAGAATCATCAACAAATCTATTTTCGTAGTTGTTTTAAAGCCAATATTCTTTTAACTTTAATTCCTATCAAATATTTCTTAATTGATATTGGGTTAAAATATGTAGGTGATTACTCTTCTTCGAGACTATATTCTCTCTGTACAACTAGTTAATGTCTTTTAAAAGCAACAACAAAACATATTTTTGAATATTAAGAACAAGCACATCAGTCCTACCTTCAAATATTAATTAATTTTATAAATGTTGCAGAAACATACTTTCTAGCAACATTTCAAAAATAATTGACGTCCATCTTGTTAAAGGAAAATTGTGTTTCTAATATTACTCATTTATAGCATAGTTATATTTTAAAAACTACTTTTTAGAGTAAATATAAAGACTGGTAACAATGATCTACAAATTTATTCAAACATTTCGAAATGGTTATTTAATTTTGATTTCCCCAAAACTCAGCACATGAATCCTTTAAGGCGCTATTAATATCAGACGATTGATTTTGTTTATGAATTACATATTGGCTAGCTCAAAGATACATACAATTGATAGAAAAACAACCACATATCACATTTACACCAAACGAAATAAAAAAGTTCACAAAATATTAATCATAAATGTCCGCACTTTATTAGCGCTTTCGGTTACTGTAGGATTCTAGTTTAATTACATTTAATATTAGTTTTCATTAAAAATTTAGATCTAAATATTCCTTAAAAATCTACTTGTAGTAATAAAACTTCCAGATGATTAGTGTGCTCAGCAAATACTTTAAATCGAAACCGATTTATTTTATTTGAAATAAAAGACTAGGGCAGAGGAGAAAAAAATAATCGAGACAACTCTAAACCATGATAAACTCATCTCATAATCCTTCCTTAATTTACATTCAAACACGCTATCCTGTAATTTAATACAATTTGCAATTTAACTAGTTGAAACGGTGTTCTTCTCTAACGAGGGACGAAGCGATCACAATTTCCTCAGCTAGTGTTTTGTCTTTTCATTTAGATGTCTCTATTTTCTTAAAGACCTCTTGTCTTATCTTTCTCATCCTAAGAACCCCTTCTTCCCGCGATATCTTGCAGCCATCATTTCACACATTGATCCTGCTCCCTTTCAACAAGATTGGAAGACGCACGGACCAACGAACGTGATGCAATCAGTGAGGTACGTGTCGCGAAGCTTATTTGCTTGGAGGTCTTACATTGACTTCTAAAACAGATATATTATATTGAACACTTTCTTCACTAGTTTAGTTCAAAGTTAAAACAAAAAGAACACTGTGAAAAAAAAGAATGTGACTTCAGTGGATGGTTATTATGGACAGTTTACTTTTTTTTGGTGAAATATTAGAAAACAATTTTAAGGGAATTTACGAGCATTCAAAATAAGGAAAAGAAAACTATATTAAAGTTTGATGAAAAAGAAACGTTTTCGAAGTTTTTCTAACAATTTTTTTTAACCTCAATAAATTTGATTATGATGTAGAACCTACTAGAAAATGCGAACATATTTTTTCAATCCGTGGTGATAATATTTTACCATATTGATAGAGTGATAAGATTATATCCTCTTTATTTTTTATGATTTTTCTCTTCTCCTTATTTATTAACTTCAGCCTGCTATGGCGACATGTCCCGGTGCTATATACAGATATTAGACCATTTTCAGGTCTTATTATTTTTTGATAAAGAGAATATTCTTTTAAAGTTTGAAGGTATTAAATGTAAAAAAATCTGTATGTGAGATGATCAACAAGGAGATCTATAAAGAGAAGTGAATAAAATTAAATATAAAAAGGATATAATTTTATCATTTATTACTCCTTAAATTAAATATGAACATTAATAAAAACATATAATTAGTGTTATTTATATTATATTAGATTAGGCCTATATAAAAAGGAGTGATGCAGTTATATGACTTGACTTATTAAAACATGAAAGTAGATATATATGACTTTTTATTTTTGCTTAAAAAACTATGTGCATGTTCCACCAATAACCATGACACACATAAAATAACGGTTGAATTATGTGGAGAAATTAAACCAAACATATTTACCCAGGCCACATTTTATTTACTTTAAACATATAATGAAAAGTGTAACTTTATTTGTTTTATTTATTTATTTGAGGTATTTAACGAGCACTTTCTTAACCGACCAATTATATAAACTCACGATAATTTCTATGAGCAAGAGTGAAAGGGCCTACCAATTTTGACAAGAAAGGTATTTTCACATACCTTCCAGGGTTCTTTTACATGACACAATCGACACGGGACCGAATGCTTTACTTTCCCCCAAAGGAAGTTGTGCTACGGATTTTTATTGGCCAAGACTAATTCTTCGACCCCTGCTGGGTTTGAACCCAGAGGAAACTGTAAATATACAAATCTTAACTTGTGCTACCTTCCATCGCACATCAACGTAACACCTGTCATCCCTGTGTGTTCCTGGCTGAGAAATAAATCAAAGAACTTAAGAAACGGGCATTGTTTTTGCAGTTTTTATAAAGAAACAATTTTTCTAGTAAAAAAAAATCCAGTCTAAACATAAGAGTTGAGTTTTATTCCCACAATGCTCTCGACAGATTTCTTGGTTGACCTGGTGCTCTAGGGGTAATGTGTTAAGACTTCTGTGCTGGGGGTCCGGGGTTCAATCCTCGGTTCCAGCACAGATTTATCTGATGGCCAAACCCTTCCTTCACCTCTGAAAAGACATGTATTAATCATAACTTGTGAACGTGTGGAATGCCAGGCCTCCGCCATGGTTCGGATTCCACGTTAAACGGTAGGTCCTCCATTTCATCTCACAATCACCCTACCATTACAACCCAAACGGGTAGTAAGACGTGGTAATAATAATAATAATAACAGTTCTCTAATATCTTTCAAGGGTTTCCTGGAATTTTAATTAATTTAAAAAGATTCTCATAAATTGTTAATTTTCTCATTCCAGATGTTCAACTCTTGATATTACTTTGTTTGCAAAATCAAACCATATGTTTATACTGGGCCAATATTTGATTTTAATCTTACCGAAAATATTTATTTGCAATGAAAGCTGAGAAAACACTTCCCCCCTTTTTATTTCGCATCCCTTACATCACCACCTTAATCTCTTTGTTTACTATATATTTCATTCGAAAGACAACAGTAGTAAAATGCTCGTTTAAAAACCTAGACTTCAGATTATTTATAGAAAAGGAAAGATACATGTTCCATTATTTGGGGTTTATTGATTTAATGACTATGCTTAAAAGGTTCATCAATTTTACTTTTATAAAATCAAATACATTCTAAAAATAAAAGTTCCTCTCTACGTCATTGAATCCCAAATTATGGGTCGTGAGTAGGTTTTTGATGGTTCGCAAAAAAAGATTTTAAATTTGAAAATTTTGAAACAATTTTAATAGAAAATTATGAAAATAAATATTGAAAAATTGAAAATAAAAATTTTTAATTCGGTAATATGTAATTTATGTAAGAAACCTTAGCTTTGTCAGTGCCGTGTTTTAATTAGCAAAAAAAATAATTGGTGATACGTGCGTTCTCTCTTTCACAGTAATGAAATATTGGCCGCAAGGGGAGGGGGGAAGGTAGAGGGGGGGTGGGGGTCTGTTGTGTCTGTTCTAGATTTTAAGCTAATTTCTGAGTCGTGTGATGATAAAATCAGTCAATTCAGAAAGTGCATGATAAATACTTCAAATTCAAATGTAAAAAACACAGTAAAATATTTTGAAAACTTATCCCTCCCTCTCATGTTCTATATGGGTCGTGAATTAGACCTCAGTTCCAAATTGTTTGAGAAGCTAATGCTGTAAGCTACTGTCATGCATGTTGTAAAAAATGTAACTCTCCCTTGAATTTATTTTACATAAAGACACTTTGATCTTTAGAAAATTTATATTTTAAGCCACAACAACGAATGGTAGGTTACCTCAAAAAGGGAAGACTAATATAAACGACAATTGCGATGTATGCATGATTTTTTTTTTGTTTCAATTTTATTTTAAGTCCTTATCTTCAACTCTACAACCCACATTAGTTTTCCGCCAATGTATTCTCTCTCTCTCTTTTCCACACACTCACACACGTTCAAGTATCAACGAGATATCTCCCCCATTGATTCTTAATTAGTCCAATCCAGGAATAAAAAAAGAGTGGAGAGGGTGGTTGAGCAAAAAAGAGAGAGAGAGAGATGGAATGAGGGGGAAGTGGAAATTGATTTCAACTGTTCTAAATCAAACGAGTGGGGGTGAGTGGGTGGGGGAAAGTGTTGTTTCACGTTGTGAGCTCTCCGTGGAGTTTTTCCGAGTTTTTTTCTATCCTTTTGTTAGTGGCGTCATCTGGTTGATGTTAAAAGAGAATTAGGGTTAATATTGTTTGGCATTTAACACTCCCAAGTTATTTTTTGTGCACTAATGATAAGTATACTGATTGTTGAAAGCTACACTGGGAAGTAATATATTCAATATGTGCTGTTAATGCTATTAGTTGATTTTATAATTTACAAAATAAAGGTGACCTGGTGGTCTAGGGGTAAGGTGATAGATTTCTGTGTTGGGGGTCCGGTGTTCCATCCTCGATCCCGGCACAGATTTATCTGATTACCAGACCCTTCCTTCACCTCTGACAAGACGTGTATTAATCACATCTTGTGAATGTGGGGAATGCCAGGCATCCACCGTGGTTCGGATACCACGTTAAACTGTAGGTCCTCCATTTCATCTCATAATTACCCTACCATTACACATTAGCCTAAGCGTGTAAAACCCGAACGGGTAGTAAGACGCGGTGCTAATAATAATGGTAATGATAATACAATCTCGTATATAGCACAATGCAATAAGTATAAAATAAAAATATTGAATGGAGAAAAAGATCCAGCCTGTTATTATATTTAGCTTAACAATATAGACACGAACTCACAAATAATTACAGACTAGATTTATTAGAGTACTATTTGAGGGAAAAATTGAAATTACCAATATTAGTTAAAGCTAATAAAATCAATCGGTTCCAAGACTGCCAGTTACAAATAATTCTATCTACAATATATACTTGTTACCGAAGCTATCTTTTTTTTTAGCACCGCACCTTACTACCCTTTCGGGTTATAAGCGTATGCACTTATTGTGCTAATGGGTTTTAGCGATGAAAAAGGTTTGATGTATAGGAAGTATACTCGCATTTGCGTGAAGGGAGAGTGGAACATCCCTGTGGGAAAACCACCCTCAGTACACCCTAGCGATATTTGAATCTCAATCTCCCCTTCACTGGCAGTCTAGTCTACTGCGAGAGTGATGCGTTAGAGCATGTGAAGTCTTGTTTTGAAGGCTTAGTTGTATATATTATTACCACTAATTACTACACTTTTGGGTTACACGCCCATGTACTAATTAAGATAATTCGCTAGGGATGAGGAAGGCTTAATTCAGAGGATGGAGAGTATAAAACCATTTAGGAAAAAAACACCCTCAGTGTTCCCCGGCCGGGATCTAACCCCAACCTCCTTGTATTCAGCAATCTACTCCAACGTGTTATTAGCGCGTTAGAGCACGCAGCCACCGAAGCGGGTGAGGCTTAGTTGAACCCATTGTAAACCCTCTGCTTCACAGAATATCTGGAAGCACCAGGGCTTGAACTCATAATCTTTGGGGGTGAAACCAAGAACTATGACTAATAGACCACAGAGGTGGTATCCAAGGTAAAAAAAAAGTCACGTAAAACTACGAAGTTTTGTTAAAATTTTATTAAAATATGTTCACAGCGGAAACGAGACAAGATTCATAATGGAAATTAACTGGCGTGTTTTTTTCTTTAAGCCATTTGCACGCTATGCCAAATGTGCAACGTCAGGTGACGAAAGCCTTCTTAAGGCACACGTGATGAATTACTGTGTATTTATGTTTTGTATAGAGGCGGTAATGTAGAGGGAGTTTGGGTAAAAGTAGGTGGGGGTCGGGGGCTAGACTGACTGCGTGACTTAGCATCCATCACGTGATCGCTGAGAAATATCACCTGAACAGGGAGGTTTGTAAATTTGACCATTATTACAAGGTGGCTATAAAATGTGTGATCTAAATAGTTATACTTAAGGTGAGAGTGTAAGGGACGATATAAAACGCCAGTGTTTTGGAATTTTTTATGTCAAAACTTTATTTCGACAAAATAAATCAAACATTTTTCCAGTAGAAATATAGAGTTGAATTTTCTTCACATGGTGATATCAACAGTTCTTTAATATCTGTCATGCGTATAGCATCATTATATGACATACTATTTAAATGAAGAGAAAAAGTTGCCATTAAATTCCAGGACACCCTTGATAGATTTTCAACAAATACTGATATCACCATGTGAAGAAAATTTAACTTTGTGTTCATATTGGAGAAATATTTGATTTATTTTGGCAAAAATAAATATTTTGCTAAAAAACAAAACTGCAAAAACATTGGCCTTAATTCACGTTCCCTATATTTCCAACTGAAGGAAATATTGGTTCTTTTGTGCTGATTTTTACCTTGTGTCTACTACCTGTCCGGGATTTACTCCTATTTACACCAATGGAATTAAAAGAGGGAATGTAGACTTTTAGAAGGAGTGTGCCAGCATTTGCGTGGAAGAAGGATCGAAAAACTATTTAAAAAATACTACCCTTTATATCTGGACCTTCCACTACAAAGGCAGACCAAACCAGACGAAGCCAACATCTTAGACAAGGTTCCCACCGATGGCCGTATCTGTTAAATTTAGTAATATTCTAGTAGTTGAACACGTTCAGTTTAGTATTCATCCAACGCACACTAAACACAACTTCTTGATTGGGGTCGAGATAACTTTTGTGAATCTCCTGCAAAGACGCCCACCCCTTATAGTAAAAAACTCAACGGAAAGTAAACAAAATGAAAAGTAAGGAACGAGCTGAAACGACAACAAAAGGATTGGTGGTACAGTAAACCTAAGCTTAATTATGACTACCCTAACTTCCAAACATAAATTAAAGATAAATAATGATTTTAGCCTTTGAAGGAAGTGTTTGAGGCCCGATAGGTCCATAAAAAAAGGATGAATACCTACTTCCTTCGTTTTATTATAGATGCTAGTCTTGAAGAAGCTGTCTTACCTCGTTTTAAAACAAAAATTTTACTGCTTAAAACATTATTTGCTTATTAAAGACTAGGAAAATGTGATTAAAATAGATTTGACCTGAAAAGAAATGACTCAGACATAAATATATCTAACATATTCTATCAAACATCCCACAAAGTTTTCTCATGTAGCACGATAAAACAAAACAAAAAGTATAAACTAGAGAAACACGATAGTCTGATAGGAGTTTGAACCCTGGCCATCTGGCTTTACTTACTGCTTTTATTAGGCGTTCCTTTGAATAATTATTATTTACAGACTTAGCTATCCGAGATAATTATTCTCGTGTTAGTGCACATTTAAAATAAGTCCCGGATAGAAAAGTCAGAATAGGAACACGACCATGGTTTAATTATTCGTCGTATCTTTTTTCTATGTCTACACAATCACTAATTAAATAACAGTAAATACATGTCTGTTTGCATAGTAATGAAGTTCTTATCACATAGTATAGTAATACTTAACCTATTAAATTCTAACGATTTTTTTTTGTATCGGTTAGCGTGTTTGATTCAAGTACATTAAAACTGCATCTTGACCGGATTCGTTAAGCTGAATTGGCAAGGGCTACCTTCTGACTAATGTAGAACGCAGTTGATTCTCCATCATAGCTATGATATTTCTTCTTGCCTCCCCTAAAACCTATCAATCAGGTTAATACAAACAGGATTGACCCAAGATAAAGTTTAGGGTAGTTTGATTTAACCACAACCTTTATGTTGCAGACCCATAACTAAGATAGGGTGCTACGTTGAGCTGTGTTCACTGATAGTTTGAGATTTAAAGTTAAATGTGTCATAATATGTCCATGGAAGAATTCCATATAACGCTCGAGGATTTGAGATCGAGCGAAAGTGATGGGAAACGCAACTGTCTTATTTGCTGGCGACTTCAGACAGACTTTACCAGTTATTTCTCAAGGCACTCGAGTACACGAGGTAAATGCACGCTTGAAGAGATCATCCACTTGGTAGCATGCGGAAAACATATTTCTAGCTAAGAACATGCTTTTTTCTATTGCATGAGGACAATAGAACAGGTCCTTCGCAAATACCTTATTACAATTCACGATGGGGAAGTTCCAGGGCCAAGACGGCAAGAATTGTCTCAAGAATTTAGTTTTTTTTTTCCACGGTTGTAGAAACCCTTGAACTGTTTATTAATCAGATTTATCCAAGTGTAAATAACATTGAAAGCAAACCTTTATCTCTGGTTACGGGAAAGGGCTGTTCTGTCATCCGAGAATTGATTCAACTTCTGCCATTAGTGATTTAGGGATAGAAAAAGTTGTGGAAGCCAGTAAAATGGTTTCGGTTCTAGTCAAAGATATAGATAGACAGAATCGTAAAATAACACTTTTTTTGGTTTAAAGGGGTCATGAAACGTCAACATTTATCAAAATTTCTAGTTCGATTTTTGTACGAGAAAATAAAACAACTTTCGATATGGTATAAAGTATGAATTTTTAAGATGACTAAAACTTTATATTTTCTAATTTAAAAATAAAGATCTGGATTGAAAGGGAGCGAAAAATTCAAAAACTAATACGTGCGGTAGAAAATTTAAATACTTGCATACACTTTTGAAATAATTAAAAATTAATTTAAAAAAAATGAAATTTAAAAATTGGCTCCAAGAAAGGACTCCAGACTTTCTATTATTTTATCACCACGTCTTACTATCTTTTCAGGTTATATACATATATGATAATTACTATAATTAAGTAGGGATGAGGAAGGAAACGTTTCAGAGATAATATACCCGCATTTGCGTCAAGGAAGTTTGGGAAAACCTTTATGAAAAATCACTCAATATACGAATCTGGGATTCCCCAATCTACCAGTCGTCAGAAAGCCAAGAGTGACCCTTTAGACCACTCGGCCACTGAAATGGATAACTTTCTACACAAACAAAAAACACATATTTATGTATAATAAAATATAAATGTGGAAAATTGGATAATATAAATGTGGGAAGGTTCGCAATTTCGAATTAGGTGTCCGGGAAATAGTAGGGGGCCCTAAAATTGCAAAACTAATAGGAAGAAAAAAATTCTGATATGGTGGGCAGTTTTAGTTTCAAATAGACAGATGAAGAAACCTAAAAGTAAAACGCAAAGAAGTAAAGATTATTTTAAAGGGAATCCATAGCGTCGATAAAATCGTTAAATATCGGAGGATAAGCTAGCGCCTAGATAAGAAAGAACAAAATAATTAAAATAAGATAAATGAGATAGCTCGGTAAAAATAAATGTATTCAACATTTCTATATTTTTAGTATATTATTTCATTACCGCTCTTTGGTAAACAACTATGTTCTTATTTACATGTTTCTATAACAATGTATATTACTTCGTTTCACTTAGGTATCTCATGAACGTGCCTAGACAAATATGGCGTGGTCAATTGTTAGTGTGTGCCTTCAGTTTGGGGGCAAGATAAAATCTTGTTTCAACGATTTAACTTTTTTTAATATTTTTTTTTGTAATGGTTGATTTGGGATTGCCACAGTAAATTAAAGATGATATATAAAGATTTTTATTTTTTAAGATTTGATAGATGGATATTTAACGTCCTAAATTAATATAGTTGGGATGTGGATTACCCAGACGAAGAGAGGGTCAAACTGCTAGTTAATCCATGAACTTATATAAGGGGTATTAAGGGGGAAAAGGGCAATAATAGCATTTAATTTATCATTTAGGACAGTAAATTTTATTTCTTAAACCATACAAACACATGAGTAAATATTTGCTTTAAAAATAATTTAAATATTAAAAAATCCTTTCTTAGTTATAATATAAAGTGCATTAGAAAGATTTATCGATGGTCTAAAAAAATTGCATCAATAATTCAATCTACATTAAAATTCTACTTCCCCCTTCCCTTTTTTACTCTGTGCTCTTTATTATATAATACAATTTTGACCTACAATAGGGAAGATCAAATAAAAACCATCTAAATTTATACATAGTACCAATTTTTCTTTTCAGAAATAGCTAATTTCTATAAATATTTATACTAACTAGCGTCTTAAAAACATTATGCCCAAAGAACTTAAGTACACTGAAAGAAAAACTTAGAACACTCAAGTGTAATCAAGAATTAAGTAGGTAGAGATTAAGACTTACGAAAGATTGGGAAAGTGGTGAATAAAATATGAGGAGCTTTTTGAAAAATGTAAAAGATGAAGAAAAGAGGAACCCATCATCAAGTTAATAATTAAAATACTTGGTTTAAGTCTTATTAAACAGGTTTAAGTCCTTTGATGTGTGTGCATATATGTATTAGTAGAAGTATACTAAATTCATTGGGGGGGGGGGAATAAACAATTGATATTAAAATAAATGAATGTATCATGGATTAATTCACAATTGAAGTAAACAGGGTGTTTGAAAACTCATTGCCTCAACTTAACATATAATTCTGAACCAAAAGTAATACAAAACCCCTTTAAACTTAAATCAAGAAAACTATGCTAATAAAATTAAATAACGTTTAAAGATTCGGCGTCCAGCGCTGGGAGAGCAAAGCTGTGCAAGCATGCGTGTACAATAGGTTGCATAGGAGCTAAGGGTCCGGCACAACACACCTCGACATCTTAGAGCACGGCAGCATAACATACCACAGTTAATAGTAAACAAAACAAACCAGTCCATCTAGAAATGCGAATACGTTCCGAGGAACATCACGGTCCTACATCACAGAAAGTGCTTGCCATTATTAAATGTGCAGCGACATGCTAACTCCTATGCAACCTGTTGTACACGCATGCTTGAACAGCTTCGCTCTCCCAGTGACGTACGCTGAAACTTTGAACACAATTTAATGGTATTAGCATAGTTTTCCGTATGTTAGTTTAGTTATTTTGTATTACTTTTGGTTCAAAAAAGCTATATGTGCAGTTTGGGCAGCCTGTATTGACAAGAACAAAAAGCCTTTTATTACGCTTAGGGGTTATACGCATGTATAAGAATTATGCTAATGTGTTAAGGATAAGGAAGTTTTTATTCATATTTATTTAGCCCCACGTCTTACTACCCGTTTGAGTCATACGCTTTAGTACTACTTAAGTTAATGGATTAAATATTTGGGAAGGTTGAATTTAGAGGAGATGAACCCATATTCGCTTGAATGGAGAGTGGAAAACTATAAAGGAAAAACCACCCCAATTCAGCTGACCAAGATTTGAACCTCAATCTCCCCATCCTCGGCAATCTAGCTCAACATGAAACAAGTGCGATAGCTAACTATGCCACCAAGACGGGTGATAAGAAAGGTTGAATTCAGAGGAAGACTTCTCGCATTTACACGGAAACATATTGGTGGAATATCTCAGTTTACTCAACCAGGATTTGATCTCCAATCTCCCAAACATCGGCGGTCATATTAGAGTTAAGTGTATCCTCGAATAGTCTTGAGTTTCATTTCTTATCGAGTAATCTTGACGTTATTTATTAAAACTCTAGTTTCATCTTTTATGCATATGATAACTGAAGTATATGATAACTGAAGCAATATAGTAAAATTAGATTTCTTTCTCCTTTTCTCTCAGAGGAAATAGAGAAATCATTAAATTTGTATCTACAATAAAAAAACAACTTCATCATCGCTAACCCCGATAAAAATTTAGAACATAATGAGAGATTAAATACCACTTGAACACTCGATTAAAAATTGAACTATCGCCTTACCGACCATTGTTAGTTACGATATCTTAAGTCAATTGTTGCTATTCTGCCATTTAATATTTAAATAATAATTTGTGTTTTTTTACAAATATGTAATTGGTACAGTCTGTATGAATATTTGTGTATACTAAACACACACACAAAAAAACAACAACATAGAAATGACTTTCAAAGGCATCTTAAATTCACATACACTACGAACTAATTTAAAAATTCGTTTACAAATAAAAACACTACAAAAGAAACAACGAAACTATTAATTTCGTAAATATACCACTTGCAAGTACTATATTATTTGTAATGTTTTTAATTTATTAACATTTCATTTTTTTTTGGCTAGTCCCATTTGTGAAATTTCACTTGAATATACTCTTGTGAAAAATGAAATTAAGTTTTACTGTTGAAAAAAAAAAGATACAAGAAAGAAAGAAAGATAATGTTGAAAAAGAGGAAATAAATTACTTTGTCCTTAGTTTACCAGTCCCTAGATGCCTTCCAAGTTTTAATATTTCTTTTTCCGGGAAAAACTCTAGGAAAGACGTTTGTCTTCTCCGTCTCTCTAACTATGAGTGCTAAACTAGCTCTTCTACTAATAGAAATGTTTACACTTTACCTGTGTGAAAATAAGGACTGAGACAAGAATGAAAAAAACGAAAAAACTTTTTAACTTTTGAATTACTTTAAGTTTTATGAAATAAATAAATACACCACAGACTCTCTCACTTGTTTGCTTAAAATTAAAGATATTTATTCAAAACTTAAATACACTGTTAGAGAAACACGCCGAGAAAAAAAAAATAGCATCTTTGTTCACCCATTGAGTAAATCGATCAATTTCCCAGACCTTAATATAAAACATAAACTTACCAATAGCTCTGAAACTGTTTGTTTTATATTTATAACAAAGTTTTCAATCTTGATTAGTATTACAATTCAGAAATGATTGATTATTTCAGACCTCAAAAACATTTGGGAATGTATGATCAAAATTGGGAATTTTTGCATTATATTAACTACCATCAAGATCATTTTCATAGAAAATGCGAATGTCTATTTTGCTTGTAGTGCCAAACATGGCATAGATACGAAATTTAATAAAAAAATAATGAGCACATGATAACTTTTCCCACCCTCTTTCCACTCTTAAGTAAACTATCCTTAATTTTAAGGTTTGATAGTTAATTTAAAAAAAACTCCTATAAACTTCATGGAATTCCTATATATAAAGTTTTAGCTCCGTAGTTAAAATGTTTTCGGCTCTAATCCCAGTAATAGACAGACAGAATAACGACATTGCAAATACATACTTTTTGGGGGATCAGGGGGTCATGAAACGCCGGCATCCATCAAAACATCTAATTCGATTTTTTTAACGATCACAATACTCTCTTTATTCTAAGGTGTGAGATAGTAAAAATAGACAAAACGTTAGCGTAGTAATTGCAGAATTTTATTTATTTAAGTTTTAAGAGATAAATAATGGGATCTCGTTGTTGTTAAATGTGTTTTATGAGATACCAGACAGAAAAAAAGACTGTATCAAACTTGTTTTATAATTTATCTCCCGCCTTGGTGGAGTAGTTAGTTAACGCACTAGGCACTAGTTTCGTGTTGAGATCAAGGTCCAAATCTCGGTCAGGTGAACTCGGGTAGGTTTTTCATAAATGGTTTTCCACTCTTCCTTCACGCAAATACGGGTTCAATTACTCTAAATTAAACCTTCCCAATTCCTAACCCGTTAACTTAACTGGTACTTAAGCGTTTAACCCAAACGGTTCGTAAGACTCAATGCTAAAAATAAAAATATCAATTTTATCTTATAACTTTATTTTGTGTGTGTAAATAGCTTTTGAAATAGCTAATATCACCCCAATAATTCATAAAACCCTCAAATGAGACATCTATTGAAGTACTGTGTATTTTATTTTAATTTTAAACATAATAGGGGCATTGGTAAAACTAAAATAATTTGCCTATATTTTGGTGAACGCTGATGAACCCCCTAGATTGGTTTTCTGATCATATGAAGGTAACATTTCGAATTTCGGCCATGTGAAATGAGGTTATTTTTTTCCTAAATGGTTTCAAGCTATCCTTCCACGTAAATGTTGGTACATTATTTAAATTCTACCTTTCTCATCCATATCCAAGGAATATAATTAATTAAATGCGCCTAACCTAGACGTTTAGTAAGCCGTGATTCATAAACAACAAAATAAACAAAAGGAGAGTTTAATGCATATAATAATTTTAACACAATTTTACAGCGAAATTCTTTGAACTTAGGTTAAATGACGCATGTGCATAGTTTTACAATCTGGCTATCCATTTTAATATAGCCACCTCTCACCATGGTTTTTGCTCAATAGTTCTTCTTCTCGTGTGATTTAAATTTAAAATTCTAAAAATTCGATTGATTATCCCGGGCGTATATGTATTTTTTAAATATTGACATCTAGGCCTATTGATTGACTGACGTCTTAAAGCCACATGAAAAATTGTTATTCTATATGAATATAATGTACTGATGAATAAAGTGTTTATTTGTTTTAAATATAACTAGTTCACCAAGGAAAAAATCTACTTCAAATACAAGGAGAAATTATGGAAAACTATAGAAAATTTATAAGACTATAATAGTAACTATAAGATCATGACATAGCTCTTAACGAGGCCTACAGTGAATATTTTTTTGAATGGAAAAACGATGTCTTATTCTTAAAAAAAACTACTAGTTGTATATAAAATATTTTCTTTCTGCCAATATATTAATTAGATGGGGCGAAAAAAAACGAAAAAAGAGGAAAATATAGAAATTGGAATTTAACCAGTTCTATAAATAGAATAAAAATGAGAATGCCCCGGTAAGGATGGGTAAGAGAGATGTAGAATAGATTTAGTGTCCATCGGATTGTAGACAAGGCCGGGTTATGTAAAAAAAAAGAGCAAGAGAAGAGTAGGTTAGAACGAAGATAAAGAGCAGTTGGAAAAGTGTTTTTTTAGGCCAGTCTTTAAACCTGGTGTATGAAA
The DNA here is from genome assembly GCA_902141385.1 of Timema californicum. Classification (NCBI taxonomy): domain Eukaryota; kingdom Metazoa; phylum Arthropoda; class Insecta; order Phasmatodea; family Timematidae; genus Timema; species Timema californicum. The sequence continues at coordinate 124,098 of CABFOW010000451.1, read as the reverse complement.
GTTTCCTCGGTAGGTAGGGTTGATCAATCCACATGGAGACTAACGTTCCTCCCCGACATTAATAATACACCAAGGGGTTGAGAAGTGTAAGATGCTAGAAGGGTAGTTTCTCTCTTATTGTGGTGAGGAACGAGAGATGTCAGCTGAGGGCGCTCTCAACCGAAACATCGCCCCCTATCACGTCTGCAGGTGGGTTGGATCACGTCAGAACCTTTCTAGTACCGACTCTCGTTGATCAATTGTTGAATGGACTTTGAGGATCGCACGGTCTTTCGAGAGAAACTTGAGTGAGGGAGAAGGATAGAGGAAGAGAGGAGAAAGATAGGTGTGAAGAGATAACTATATAGATATACATATAGAGAAAAAGAGAGATAGTTAGATAGAAAGACAGAGATAAACTTAACGAACGAGCGAGAGAAACAAAAAGTCATCGAGATAGTAAGATAAATATACAAAAATACAGAGTTAGAAAGATACGAGAGAAATATAAGCGAGAGAAAATTGATATATAACAGAGAAAAGAATAGAGTCTGCGACCCCTAAACTCATAGCCAGGTGCATTGACCACTAAACCACCAGGCCAGTTAACATGTTTAATTAATTGTTCATGAATAGCGAAGCCCAGAAAACGTAAATGATCTCTAAGTTACGAATGTAGTATTAATTACCATACTATTAAATTTAAAAATTACACTTGACATGAGAATTGAGCCCGTGCATTGGAACGCTAAACAAAGGGTCCAGGATTCGATTCCCTTGTCCAGGTGTAATTTTTATAATTTTCGAATATAGATCATATTTGTTGCTGTAGGGTCCTGTTTCCTCACAATAAATAATTGTTAAAATAAAATATATCTGGTAGGGGAAAGAGCTGGCGGTGGAAATTTAAAAGTGCAAGAAATACTAAGTGATATGGACCGTTTCTACACGGACAATCGTAAATATAAATGAAACAGACTGATTACATACGATATTACTTAATTTTCTTGGCAAAAGAAATCGCTCCAAATTGTTCAACACAATAAATGAATGGTAATGTGCACCGCACATACTCTTTCTCTAGTCTTAAAACAGAGAAATTTACTAAAGAAAAACTCGTAAAATTTGTTAAACAAGCTAATAAAGACTGTTGCAGAAAAAAACTTCATCAAATAGCAAAAATGTAATAATACACACTGTTCAAGAAACAGCATCTCTGTCCACCCAAGCGCATAACAATCAATTACATATATCAAAGTACTACATATGTTTTCCAGGGCTGCATTTAGAAATATGGCACCCATGAGTACAGGAGCTGCAGGCACCCGGTACCCCCCCCCCCGACCCCTCACTCCTCATTACATTATTAGCACCGCGTCTTACTACCCGTTCGGGTTATACGCACCTACGCTAATGTGTAATGGTAGGGTGATTGTGAGATGAAATGAAGGATCTACAGTTTAACGTGGAATCCGAACCACGGTGGAGGCCTGGCATTCCCCACATTCACAAGTTGAGATTAATACACGTCTTGTCAGAGGTGAAGGAAGGGTTTGTTAATCGGATAAATCTGTGCCTGGACCGGGGAATGAGCCCCGGACCTCAGATCAGAAGTCTGACACCCTACACCTAGACCACCAGGTCACCCTGTTATTTGTTAATAATGTTGTGGGCCTATTTATTGCTATTATTTACGGTATATCCCCCTATCATTTTATGACCACTCACCACTGTACAAAATGGTTTATGCTCGTCTATATATGGCATATGAGTGATTCAATTACTAGCCAACAGATGGCAATAGTAGACAGAATATAACTCTATACAGTACATTAGCACTTTATAACAAGCAAGCTTCAACTACAGCTGAGTCCACGTGTTTTGTTTTAGTGAAAACTATGTTCATTCATGTTGAAGACAAGGGTTTGGGTTTCAAATCCCGTGACGTCGTACCTAAAGTATGTTCAGCGTAGGAATTATTTTCTGAAAGGCCATTTTCCCTACCAGAAATATATTATATAGTAGGATATTAGTAGGAGTAAAATAATAATAATAATATTTAGCACCGAGTCTTACTACCCGTTCGGGTTATACGCAGTAGTAGGAGTAAATACCTTTCGGAGAGTAATTCTTTACCGTGAATGGAGTATAGGAAAGGATGCTGCTGTAAACAATTATATTTTTTTATAAAATGTTGCTTCCCCAAAAATATCACGACCTAGGCACGTGCCTAGTCTGTCTAATGGGTAATGTGGCGCTGATGTTTTCTTTTATCTCAGAAAATACTGGTTTGATAAAAAAAATCCATATTAATATAATTTTAACAGTACTACAACTTTAAAATGGTAAATTATTTCGTATCTCAAATAGTTTCGTAGATATTTTCAAAATTGAGAATGTCTGCTGTTTTTAAAAGTGCTTTTAAAGTAATTTTCACAGGTAAAACGAGACCTGCCATTTTGTTTGTTAAACAATACATGTAAAAAAAACATAAAAATAGTTGGAGTGGATTTTGAGAAAATCAATTTTTATCTTTTTGCCTTTCAATAAACTATACTCTATTTTAGGTTTGAATATCAATTTCCAAAAATACCTCGGGGACATTATGAACACCCTAGACACCCTAAGCCTTAGCTTGATCAGTAAAATATTTGTGTTTTTTTTCGGTTTCAGGATGTAATGAAACGTTGACATTTATCAAAATCTCGAGCTCATTTTTTTGTCCCTTACAATACTTCTCTCTTCGAGGCTTTGAGAGAGTAAAAGAAGGGCGAAGAGAAACCAAAATAAATTCATTTCCCATTGTAACTCTCAAAAATAAAACAAAGCACGGGTCCTTCTACAAACCTAAAATAAAATTTCTCAAAACAAGGGTTATGAGAGAGAAATACTGAGCAAGAACGAGGCACTCATAGTATTCTTTTTTTTACTAATGATATCATAAATTTCCCTCCACCCTACGTTGAAAATAAAAGAATACAAGCTTATAGGATACAAAATAAAAATAAAAAGATATTTATTTCTGTTTTTATGAGGTACAAAATAAAAAAAAGATATTTATTTCTGTTTTTATGAGGCTCGTATTTCTAGTGTAATTTTTTTTTTAGAAGGCGTATTTCAAAATTACTTTTATTAATCGTTTTTATACTAGTCTTCGCCGGGGGACTGGATGACACAACAATAATTAAGTTAGTTTGTAGGTCGTGTGTTTCTATAATATGATGTACCAGAATATACACCTTAAGTAACCCAAATTAAAAAAAGTCTTCATATTATTTGTGAAGAGTCAACACGATGCATGACCCAACTTTTCTTTTTCTGACAGTCGTCTGAAGCTACAAAAACGTATTTGTAAAAATGTTCACTAATTAAGAAAATTACGTCTTTTCAATTTAATTTAGAGATGCCTAAAAAAAAGATAGAATCACTATGAAAAACAACGAACCAAATTATCTAATTATTTAAATTTCGAGGGTTAAACCAATGACATTATCTATAACTATTTTCTTAAGGTGGGTGTTTATATTAAAATATGTTGTATAAGGAGAGCTTAGAAATATAAAAAAAAAATATAGAAAATTAAAATATAATATTTCTTGTCTTTTTTTAAAACTTGTTGAAACTATTATAATGATTTCGATTTTGAAGAAAACTTCTAGAACTTTATTTTATTTTATCTAAATGATAGAAGTAGGAATTATCAATAAAAAAAAGGTAGGTAAGCCACCCCTTGAAACGTATCTAGAGTACTTATTCACACATCTATCTTCCCCAATCCCTGGAAAGTATCCTCTATACGATCATACCTTTCAAAATTTATCGTCAGAATAAGGGAATGGGACCCATACTATTCCCATATCCTCATAGCCACACCTCTATTTTTTTTCATTCTGAATTCTAAATAGTGTGCTGAATCGAAAGAGAAAATGGAATGGGTTAAAATATTTTTAGTGCTCAATGGTAGAAAAAAAATATATATAAAAGGGTGGTATGTGAAACCAAGTGAGACGTAGGTGGGGAAGTGGGGGGTGGGGAGGGTTTGGAGGATAAATTTATGTAGTCTAACATTTTACACGTTCACAATAGTTTTTTTTATCCCCCTGATGCAATTTCTCTTTTATTTTTAAATGTATTTTTATCTCTCAACACTTGGATCAAGTTTAACTCAGGAGAAGAAGAATGGGGGAAAAAAAAGTTAGGTTAGTCAGTATTTAATATTCAAATGCATTTTAAAAAATTGATTTAGATATAACTTACTGTCACGATATATTTTGTTTTATGGGGTCCGACTAACGGAGTGATGAGTTACATTAGTAATTTTTGGGAATCCCACGTTATTTAAAAAACTGTGTGTTATTAAAATAAAAATTGTTCAGGCCGAATTGGGGGGTAAAAATTATAAACATTTCCCAATAGGATTAGAAAATGTACGTCTTATTTTCTACTAGGGTTTTAACAAATGCAATTTCAGGTTTCACGTGATATTTGTTTGTTCCTTGTTTTTATTCATCTCTAGAATTTTCATATCAAAAGTTATCATAATTTATGTCTATGGCTCTATTGGGATGTATGTTATGTTCATCATGGATTCTCACCCGCCTAGAGACGACACGCTTCATAGCATCCAAACAAAATTTAAGCTCTTGTATTCAATTTGTACGCTTAGCCCGCAATTTTTAATTTTTCAAGTTAAAGATTTTCTCATAAGGATGGACATGCTCCATAAGCTTTCTAGGCCCCCATAAATACCTCCTAGAAACACCTAACGTTTATCTATTTTATTAAATTACATGACATGGGCTAAATATAGGTAAAACCAATGTAAATATAAAAGAAAGGTAACGCCACTTAAATGAATATGATTATACTACAACGCTATTTATATTAAGCTACCTTCTATTTATTCTCTTAACATAGCTGGCTTGTTTATTGAGCTACGTCGAAAGCCCAGCCAATCAAATGAATTTTTCCATCGGGCACTACCTTCTATTCTCTTTAAATTGGGTATATAACAAGAATATAGGTGTAATCTATTTTTACCACTGTAGATCTTTTTTCACGTATGCATACGCCAAGGCGTGTGAGCTGCAGCCGTTACTTTTGGTACACCCTATTATCAACTTGTTAAAGTACCCGGCGTTGCCCAGGGGAAAATGTTTTTATTGTAAGAGATGGGTAACTTTAAATTTTTTAAATTCCGTCCTCGAAACACACATGTTCGTGCACATGGAATACTGATTTATTAAATGCTAAACCTCTGCTTTAGACAAGGCCGTAGCCAGCCAATAATTTCAGGGGTTCGGAGGGGGTGGGGGGAGGAAGGAACCTCCAACAATTGCTAGAAGTTAGAAAAAATTCTAAATGATAATAATTCTAGAAGCTCTCTGAAGTGTTTATTTTATGGCAACATAGCCCCCTAACTGCCAGAGGCTAGGAAAAATTCTAAATACCTAACACCTCTAGAAGCTATCTGAAGTGTTTTAATGGTAACACAACACCTCAATTTGTACTTTTATCTTAATTTTGATATGGTTTGAACCATAAATACAGCCCTATATATTTTGTTAATAACATTTCGGGGAGAGGGGGGGGGGGGGGGGGGGGTTGAATCCCCAAATATCCATGGCTACGGCCTTGGTTGTAGATATTGTGCAATGCTCATTACAGATAAAAAATTATATTTTATTATATTGCCTTACTTCCGACCTAGTTTATAATTAGTTTAAAAAACTACTATCAAAATTTTAAAATTCCAGCTTTGAGAAGCATATGTTCGTGCACATGGTCTACTGATTTATTGAAAATTTCCAACCTCTGGGCTTAGTAGAATGTACAATGCACAATGCTTACTACAAACAAAATCATCACTTTATTAAAAGGCCTATTGATACTAAAACATAATTCACTGATAAAATGATAACATTTCACCAATGCTGACCATGAAAAAAATGTGTAATTTATACTAGGCTCTTACTATGTAAATTTGACCTTATAAACATATAATTCACAACGTAGCGTTCACTGCATCTCCTGGTCAAGTAATAGGGTTTTCCAAACCATACTAGTATCACACAATTCACTCGAGAGAACCAGTAGCTTAAAAAGTTTTGATGTGATGACCAGAGATGCCCTGTCCAATTAGATTAAGGTGACAAGTCTTTTGTTCGCATTGTCTTACCACAAAAACCACCGAGTCTCGTAAACTTTATTTCTTACAAATGTCGTTCCTCCCTTTCAGGCTGTCTCTGAAAAGATGTAATAGGTTAAGACATATCAAGTGTCCCGTTGAGGTTAGCGACGTGTCCCCCTCCCTCCCTCCTTTGTACCCCTTTCACAGCAATCTGTCCTCAGCCTTTGTCCAGAAAATACATTCCCTTTCTGGTTTCTCATTACGCGTCTCCACATGGAATAAATACCGTCAAGGTTAGTATGTAACATATAGTTTATCTCGCTTTATAGCGTAAATATATAAAGTTTACGATATTTAATCCAAACAAATAATCAAATTATTTACATAAATCTCATATCATATGCTGTTCTTAAGTTGTTTGCTAATATTAATATGAATAGTCAAATTTTTAGAAACCCACTTCAGTGGATTCGTGATCTAACGCACTACTCTCGTGTTATACTAGGTTCCCAAATACGGGGATATCTGGGTTCGATCCCAGTTGGGCGCACTGAGGGTGGTTTTCCTCTCTCCTTCCACGCAAATACGCATGAACTTCCTACCAATTAAACCTTCCTAATCCCCAAACATTAGTGTAATAAGTACATTGGTGTATAACCCGAACGGGTACTAAGACGTGGTGCTAGATAAAAAATAGAAGAAAGGACATTGTAATTTTACCAGCTAGAAAAGATAATAGATTTACATTCACGTATTAATACGTCACGTCACGTCACGTCACGTGCTCTGTAGTTGTCACTTTCGATATGTATATTTTCTGGTGAAGAAGATAATTTTCAAAATGATTCTTCCATTGAAAATTGTAATGTATGTATATTTGTTGATACATAAAAATATAAAACATTGAAATATATTAAAAACAATAAAGTGTGAAATAAAAATCAATCTAACTAATATTGAACGGGTATAGGCTAAGAGAAAAGCTGAACCAATCTAAGCGTCAACAGCCAAACAAGGGGAATTTAATCATTTCCTTTTTGCTTCAAATTTCCTAGATAAAAAAACAACAACTTGAATTGTTTCCCTTCAATCTCCTTACTTCAGTGATCACATTTCAAAGCTAGCGAGCCCCTCAACGTTTCAATAACAAATATACACAAAGCCTACGTATATTCAAGTTTTCTAGAGAAAGAATACACAAAATTCTACTTTGAAATCGGAAGGGAAATAAATACCCGAGTGACATAAAAATCAGCTTTCAGGCTACTATGATTATTTTTTTCTGCCTCAAGTCTTACTACCCTTAAGAGCTATACGCATTTAATTACACTCATTGGGGTGAAGAGGAAGGTAAAATTCAAAGAAAGTTTATCAAAATTTATGTAAAGGGACAGAGATACCATTTAAAATAAAGCACCCAACATAGAGTCAAACCCTGACCTCCTCGTTATTGGTAATAGTAGCTATTCTGCATACCAGTGACCTGGTGATCTAGGGGTAAGGTGTCGGACTTGTGTGTTGGGTGTCCGGAGTTCAATCCTCGGTCCCGGCACAGATTTATCTGATTACCAAACCCTTTCTTCACCTCTGACAAGACTTGTATTAATCACAGCTTGTGAATGTGGGGAATGTCAGGCCTCCACCGTGGTTCGGATCCCACGTTAAACTGTAGGTCAACCATTTCATCTCTCACAATCACCCTATTATTACAAATTAGCGTAAGTGCATGTAAACCGAACGGGTAGTAAGATGCGGTGCTAATAATACACAATAATAATATTCCGCGTAACCACCCGTTAGAGCTGATTTTGATTAAAAATGGCGGGGTTTTAAGCTTAAAAGAATAAAAAATATAGCTAGTGTTTGGGGTCCATCCTTAAATTATGTCAGGGGTTTTCTTTGGGGGGAGATTTAGTATTCTTTTAGGAAGGGGGGGACGGGACGTTAAGAATTAATCTACCTTAAGTTTTTTCATGTTTTTATGGTTAGACAAAATCTATTTTTTTAATAACATTATTTATCGCCAACAACTTTTTCAATATTCCTTTTAATAAAATGGTATGGGAAATAAAAAAAAAGTTTTGTACACGGTTGTACTTATGCGAATAAAAAATCCATAGAATCAGCTGCCAATCAAGTCATACCGATCGAGCAGACGCCATCTGTCGGCAAATAATATGCCAACACATGCGGATAAGGGGTGTCATGTGGTCGGCACAAAAAACCTTATCGTCGTTAATCCTCAATTTTATAGACCGATGTCGTTGTCACTTTTTCATTCAAGTAACCCCCTGCCCTGCATCACAGAAAAATCAGGAAGCAAGGGATCAAACCCAGTACTTCTGGATATGTATCCAGGAAATCTAACCGCTACAACACGGAAGAGGTACTTGTACTAAACGTATGCCATAATCTGTCATGTCAGTTATTTCAATTGAGGTCTTAGGAAATCCCAAATTAATTAGAATTAATATTTTTTGTCAAGTTTAGACAGCTCTGTTACACATTTATATCTATATATATTTATATATACATACATTTATATATATTTAAATATATACACATTTATATATAAATTTTTATATATAGACATATACATATAAATGTCCATAAATATACACATATATATGTAAACATATATATATATATATACACATGTGTATGCATATATATACATACATATACACACATAGTATATATCTATATATAGACATACACACATAAATGTCCATAAATATACACACACATATATATATGTAAACATCTATATACATGCATATATACATACATATATACATACATATACACACATTATATATATACACAGACATATACACATTAATGTCCATAAATATACACACATATATGTAAACATCTATATACATACACATACATACACACATAAATATACACATATTATACACAAATATTTAATCTCTCCAATACAGTTAATTTAAATGTATCCTACGGGTTCCAGTTTAAGACAACCAGTGACTGTACCAAGGATATTTGCTCTACGGACGAGGGCGACAAATGCGTAGGGGGGGTTGTAATCTTCCACCCATCAATAGGAAAGGGGAAGAGGGTTGGGGAAGAGGTGGTGGGTCGGGTGGGGAATCAAAACAAATGTCGGCGGAACACCACCCCAGGGGAAACTATGTTGCAACACTTAACATCATGGCCATAACGTTACTACCACGCTAAGATAAGCCATACAACTACTTGTTTCTAGTGCGGTCGCCGTCTCTTACACCCCCTGCCTGCCCCTCACACACAAACTATATTGTTATATACGCGGGCTGAGCAAACAATAGAGAATTAAATTATGTTACACAAGAGTTGAATGGGGCAGCCTGTGTGAATTGCAACATTTTTGTGCGTTTTGTAAACACACCATAAAATGGACAGGTTAAAGCGAGCACGTTATCGTTTCAGATTTAAATGGTAAGGGAATTTTTAAAGGGGACTTTTAGGCACAAAACATTTATTTATTTTAATTAATTACCTTTAATTGAGCAGAAATTGGTATTATCATATGTCAAATTTCTGTGCTGGGGGTCTGGGGTTCAATCCCCGGTCCCGGCACAGGTTTATCTGATTGCCAAACCCTTCCTTCACCTCTGACAAGACTTGTATTAATCACAACTTGTGAATGTGTGGAATGCCAGGCCTCCACCGTAGTTCGGATCCCACGTTAAACTGTAGGTCCTCCATTTCATTTCACAATCACCCCTACCATTAAATACTAGCATAAGTGCGTATAAACCGAACGGGTATTAAGATTCGGTGCTAATAATAATAATAATAATACAGCTCAATTCAATTTTTAAAAACATACCTCAACCATGTTTTGTAGCATTTATATTCAAAGGCTTAAAATAAATATACTAATAACAAAATAACCTCTTCCGGTGGCCACGTGGTCTGAAACGCTACTCTCATGCTGATGACGGGAGGAACGAGGTTCGAATCTCGGGTCGGGTGAATCGATGGTAGTTTTTCCTAAATGGTTTTCCACTTTCCTCACCTCCACGCAAATCTGAGTATATTTCCTTTAAGTATAATCCTTCTCATCCTTAAAGCCATTACCCTATAGTAATTATTAGTATATTAGCGTATAGCCTGAACGGATAGTAAGACACGGTGTTAAAAAAATACAATAAAAATTACATCAAATACCACTCACCAAGCTGCTCGTCGAAGATACGCCCCTGGCAAGGAAGAATACGAGTGTACTGCAAGGCCCGTAGAATTGAGAAAAGAAACACTTCGCCACGACCCGAGTATATTCCGCGCCGAGTCAAGACTGTCTACGAGCCTCCCCGTTCCTCACCTTTCTCCTGGAGCTTGCTTCGTCCTGATTGGTCCTGTCGCCTTGCCACAGTACACACTGACCGGAGGTCATAAAGGTCATTTGACCATCAACATTTAAATGCACAACTGGTTTTTTTCTCTAGCATCGTGTCTTACTCTCCGTTCGGGTAATACGAATATGTACTAATTGCACTAATATTTTAGGGCCTAGTAAGGTTTATTTAGAGGAAATGCACTAGTTTTCACGTGGAGGGAGAGCGGAAAACCATTTAGAAAAAAACCCACCTTCAGTGCACCTTACCGGAATCGAACCCCGGTATCTGAAGCAGGTTGCATAACTTTAATAAGTGTTTAGTGATAAAGCTATACATAGTAGGCCTTCATTTATATATTCATATGAGGTGTACAGAATTGAATACTTATAATACTAATATTAGCTGTTTTGGTGGCCGTATGGTCTAACGCGCTACTCTCATGTTAGACTAGACAGCCAAAGATGGAGATAGCAGGATTTGATCCCAATCAGATGCAATGAGGTTTTTTTTCCTAAATTGTTTTCCATTCCCTTCCACGAAAATGCGAGTGCACCTCCATTAAATTAAAATGTCCTAATCCCTAACAATTAGTGTAATTGGTACATAGGCGTAAAACTTGAACGGGTAGTAATACACGCTGTTAAAATAATTATTAACATTATAAATATTTCAATAATATATTAATACTATAATATACTGTAATGATTTGAAATCATCAAATCACTATTTATATCTTATAATTATACACATATTAAAAAATATTAAATAAAATGTTGATGGTCGAATGACATTAAGACAAATTTAAACGGCTCACTTGCAGTTAATTCAATCAAATTGAAAGCAAATTGAACAGTGTAAATTATAGCTCAATCAAAGTGTTAAAAAAAACTTGTGAACATTGAAAGTAGTTGACAAGCGTTTCCACTTTTTATTCAATGAGATTGTCCATTCAAGATGATTAATCGAAATTGAACACGTCTAAACACGCATTATGAACACTTAAAGACCCGCCTTGGTGGCGTAGTTGGTTAACGCGCTAGTCGTGTTGAGCTCGACCACTGAGGACGGGGAGATTGAGGTTCGAATCTCGGTCGGGTGAACTGAGGCTGGTTTTCCCTAAATGGTTTTCCACTCTCCCTCCACACAAATGCGGGTTCACTTCCTCTAATTCAACCTTCCCCATTCCTAATCTATTAGCGTAATTAGTACTTAAAACGTATAACCCGAACTGGTAGTAAGACGCGGTGCTAAAAAAAAACACTGTAAGGTTCTATTTCAGTTGCATCGATGAATTGTTTGTAAACAGAGATTGTGGTTTTGTGCTGGGAAATATTTTTTTAAAGGGAATAAAAATATTATATTTGATTTGTAACTACCTATTGAGTTTATAATTATTTTTTAACACCGCGTCTTACTACTTGTTCAAGCTATACACATAATTATGTAGTAATTTACCCTAATACGTTAGGAATGAGAAAGGTTGAATTTATTGAAGTGTATCCGCATTCGCGTGTAGAGAGAGAGGGAAATCATTTAGGAAAAAAAAACTCCCTCCGTATACATCCGACCGGGATTTGAACCCGAATCTTCCTGTCATCTGCATTCTAGATTAACACGATAGAGAATCGTAGTGAGGCTTAAACCATGACAATGTTCTTTGCTGTGCTTGTATGATGGTGTTCTTAGTTGTGTTTGTATATAGGTGTTCTTAATTGTGTCTGTATACAGGTGTTCTTTGTATAAGCCTATATGTAAATTATTTCTGTAGCCTTAGTGACCTTCCACTGCCAGTTCCACCAATAAATCTTCTGATGCCTATTTGACATTTAGACGTTATCACCCACAGTCTAGTCCACCAACGTCGACGCCTCCGAGTGAACTAGTTTGGTAAATTTTAATGAAAGGTGTAGGTAGACATTTGCCTTTCAATTTGGTTGAATCGACCGACTTGTTCAACTAAAGTGATGCGTGCAGATTCGCCTTTAGGGGCCATCCATAAGCCACGTAACGCTGTTAAGAGGAGGGGAGCGGTGAGCTCTAATGCATACATGGTGTTACACGGATGGAGGGGTGGGGGCTACATTACTGTATTGTGTTACGTAACACAGTTCTAATACTTTAATTAAAATGTGGAAATAAACATTTATATTCAGGATTTAAAATGGATTCGGAGTAGAAATATAATCCGAGTCTGTCTTTTAGTGTCACAAAAGCTTTACCAAGATCGAACTCTTGGTCTAGTGGTCAAAATTCTGGGGTCCTAGGTTCGATTCCCAGCAGTACCGTAGGTATTTATTTCCACGAAGGGCTCAAGTAGTTGACATGGTCTGGCTTAAATTAGAGTTAAGTATTCTACCGGCGCCATATAATCATAAACATTTACCAGTCGGTGACCTGGCGGTCTAGGGGTAAGGTGTCAGACTTCTGTGCTGGCGGCCGGGGTTCAATCCTCGGTCCCGGCAAAGATTTATCTGATTACCAAACCCTTCCTTCACCTCTGACAAGACATCTTGTGAATGTGAGGAATGCCAGGCCTCCACCGTGGTTCGGATTCCACGTTAAACTGTAGGTCCTTCATTTCATCTCACAATCACCCTACCATTACACATTAGCGTAAGTGCGTATAGCCCGAACAGGTAGTAAGACGCGGTGCTAATAATAATAATAATTATTATTAGTATATAAGCGTATAACCTGAACGGATAGTAAGAGACGGTGTTAAAAAAATACAATAAAAATTACATCAAATACCACTCACCAAGCTGCTCGTCGAAGATACGCCCCTGGCGAGGAAGAATACGTGTGTACTGCAAGGCCCGTAGAATTGAGAAAAGAAACACTTCGCCACGACCCGAGTATATTCCGCGCTGAGTCAAGACTGTCTACGAGCCTCCCCTTTCCTCACCTTTCACCTGGAGCTTGCTTCGTCCTGATTGGTCCTGTCGCCTTGCCACAGTACACACTGGCCGGAGGTCATAAAGGTAATTTAACCATCAAAATTTAAATGCACAACTGGTTTTTTTTTTCTCTAGCATCGTGTCTTACTCTCCGTTCGGGTAATACGAATATGTACTAATTGCACTAATGTTTTAGGGTTTAGTAAGGTGTATTTAAAGGAAATGCACTCGCACTTGCGTGGAGGGAGAGTGGGAAAACATTTAGGAAAAAACCACATTCAGTGCACCTGACCGGAATCGAACCCTGATGTCTGAAGCGGGTTGCATAACTTTAATAATAATAATTAGCACCGCGTCTTACTACCCATCCGGGTTACACGCACTTACGCTAATGTGTAATGGTAGGGTGATTGCGAGATGAAATGGAGGACCTACAGCTTAACGTGGAATCCGAACCACGGTGGAGGCCTGGCATTCTCCACATTCACAAGATGCCTTGTCAAAGTTGAAGGAAGGGGTTTGGCAATCAGATAAATCTGTGCCGGGACTGAGGGTTGAACCCTGGACCCCCCAGTATATAAGTCTGAAACCTTCCCCATAGACCGCCAGGTCACCCAAACGGCGAACCTAGCGTTAGATTAAACTAGAATTGACGGAAAGATCGAGGTTCGAGTTTCAGTCAAGTGTAAGTTAATGAGGGTGGTTTTTCCTAACTGGTTTTCCACTCTTCCTGCACGAAGATACTGGTATACTTCCTTTAAATCTAAAATGTCTAATCCCTAAAACCGTTAGCGTAACTAGTACATAAGCGTATAACCCAAATGAGGAGTAAGACGTTGTGCTATAAATTAAAAAAAATCCATTGTATAGTATTGAAATAATACGAGATCAGTGAAAATATGAAAGTTCGTTAAGTTTTAACGTCCACAACAAGCCCTAGACAGACGAGACATTCTAAAATGTGCGTTGAACAGCGACACGGACGTTGGAGCATGTTATGTGACAGTACTGACACAAACAATTGACAATTTGACGTTCACTTACTAATTATTTGAAAAAAAGGGGGGAAAAAAATGGTAGGGATTATTAATGAAGCTATTTTATTAGAGTGAATATTTTTAGAAGAAATTGATCAAACCCTGGTCGGAAGATAGGAAAATAATTAAAATAACGTTCATATACACAACACAGTACATAGTATTTTAATTGTTTATAGCCTGCTTCTGCGGCCACATGGTCTAAGGCTTCACTCTTTAAGTTAGACTAGGCTGTCGATGACAAAGAGATCAGGGTTCGAATACCAGTTGGGTGTAGTGAGGGTTGTTTTTCCAAAATGGTTTATCACTCTCCCTCCACACAAATAAGGGTACCTTCTTCTAAATTAAAACTTAATCTCTTAATTCATTAATGTAACTAGAAGCTTACATGTGCGATGCATATAACCTAAACAGGATGTAAGACGTGGTGTTAAAAATAAATGTTTATAAGGTGCATACAATTCGTCTATAGTTTATTTTATTCTTACTCTAAAAACAGCACAACAACTTCCACGTGCTCCCTTATACTATTCTGTCGACTTTTCAACTTATATTAACGTTCTGTGTAACCAAGGTAATAACGTATGCCTGAAATACTGAAATTGATGCACAGTTTATCTTCGATATAAATAGTATAGATGTGTTGTATTATGATCTGGGGCACATTGTTCTGAAGGGTTAGGTGCTACACTGGTCCCTTTCAAAATTTGCCTTTTGGCTTTAAGCTACCGCATTTTCCAAACCATAAGCCCCTAATTTTAATATAAATTCACTTTATATATATATATATATTAGCATGTCTTACTACCCGTTGGAGTTATACGCACATGTAGGATACAACTCACAGATAATGTCTTAAGGATAAATTTTGAAGAGCGGTATCCGCATTTGTACTAAAAAAGAGCTTAATACTATTTATGAAAAAATACCCTCATTACATCCGACCGAGATTAGAACCTCAATCTCCCTATAATTTGCAGTACTAAAGTATATTACATAAGTGACGCCTTAGACCATTCGAACACCAAAGCGGGTGACGCATTATTGATTTCATGCTTACGGCACGTTTTGTAGAATTTACCAAGAGGCCTTTGAGACTATCTATGTGATGTAAATTGTTCTTGCAATTTTCTAATTAACTTAGTAAAGTGTGTATGACACAGTGAACCATATTTTATTTGAGGTATTCAATGTGCACTTTCTGAATAGAATAACTATATCAGCACATTACTTATAAATTAACTTAAATTTAAACCGGACACAACACCCAGTCCCTGGCCGTCAATCTATCACTGTAAACGGTGGAGACCCATATTTCACCAAGATAACATTTTTGGCCATGTTGTAGATTGAACCCTGTACCCTTAGCTCAGAAGACAGACATGCTACCGACCGAGACAAGATTTCAACCAATAATATAAGAAATCGGTTTGATTGCCGACCACCAAAATATGTTTGTATATACATAATGAGAACTCAACTGTACTTTTTTTTTTAGTTTAAATAAAGATGAAGGAAAAGTTTATATTGACACAATTGTCCAAGCATACAATGATAAACAAGGTAAGCCTCAAAATATTTGTTACATCAGTGAACAATTTATAAGAAAACAACTATTGCAATTTAAGTTTAAAAAAATAAGCCTAAATGTTGGGAGATTTTTTATAGGCCCTATAAAACAAAGAACAAACAAGCCAAAACCAAATATAAAGAGGAAATAAATGAATCTTTACGACTGCACACCGGAAGAGGTACAAATGTGATTGGACTATTCCCACCATTGCAAAACCTCATTCAAGATGAAGCGAGTCTTCTGTTTAACAGGATCGAGTTGAAGTTTTGTTACACACACGTGTCTGAAATAGGATTCTGGTAGGAATAATTGTATCTAACATGTACAAACGTTACTAAAACCTTATAAATATACTGTATTAATATGTGATGTTATGTAATCTGAAGTTTTTGCTTTCAATAGATTTCAATATTTATAAAATAACATAAATATTATATTAAAATGTTAAGAATCAATGAAGACCAAAAAAATAAATAATTGTGTTCTCTTAAAACTCCTTTCTTTCTATTGGAATCTTATTATAGGATTCACTGTCAGGGGGATGAGTAGATGGAAGGAGAAGGGGGGAAGGAGGTTAGGAGTAAGCAGTGAGGAGTAAAATACTAACTCACTTTTATTAGTCCGATATGAACATAGTATGAAACCCAGCCATGCTATATGATTTGTAACGTCATAAGGCCAAGAAAATAGCCGTATGCAGCCAACACACAATCCCTTTTGCCGAATGTGTGAATCCGGGTAGATGCTTATATTGTAAGTAGCTACAATTATAATAAATTCATAATTTATGACTCATTAATAACATACCTTTATTTTTAATTTTAATGTTTCAGATGTTTCATTTAAATTTTATTCAATATAATTTTTTTTAATTTCGGGGGACCATCTACTCCTAATCTCTATCCTTTTCTTACTGTGCGAATTAACTCATTCATAGGGATACGGAGACGACAACCAAGTTGAGGTGAAGCAAACCACAATTTAATAGGAACCTGCCACCCGCTTCGGTGGTTGTGTGGTCTATCGCGCTACTCTCGTGTTTGACTAGACCGCCAAAGACGGGGAGATCGGGTTTCGATCCCAGCCGGGTGCAATGAGGGTGGTTTTTCCTAGAGGGTTTTCCACTCACCTTCCATAGAAATGCGGGTGCACTTCCTCTCAACTAAATCCTTCCTAATCCCTAAAACTATTAGTGTATTTAGTACATAGGCATGTAGCACGAATGGATGGGTGATAAAAAAATCCACCCTTAATGGTTTTAAGGTCTTACTACCTGTTAAGGTCATGCACATATATGATAGTTAGTCCAATGGGGTAGGGATGAGGAGGGAAGCTTTTAAGAGATAATTTACCTGCATTCGCATGGAAGTAGAGTGGGAAACCATTTATGGAAAACCACCCTCAATACGTTCGAAGAGGATTTGAACCCCAATCTCCCCATCTTCAGTGGTACATTCAAACATGAGTGTGATGCCTTGGACTATATGGCTACTGAAGCAAGTTTATTCATAATTAATTAAATGCGTACAGACTATACAGCCAATAAGACATAGAGAAAAAGTACGTAATTTGAGTGTAAAAATAATTTACATGTCAGCCTAAATTAGTTAGTTAAAGAATATTAATTAGCAGTTAACCAATTAGTGTTTGTAAATCACATTAGTCAAAATAAATGGGGAAAGAGTTTTATGTTAAGTGAAGGAACATATTTTGGTTGAAAGAGTAATAAAAAAATAATATTTTTTTAAAATATTGCCTCACAGTTTTATCTGTATATTTATTTTTGTTATATTTTATAGAAACGTACAAACAACATAGCATTTCATTCCAATTATTTCCATTAAATATAACATTATTTTACTTGTTACTCACACAATCTTTATGACAAGTCTTTTTTAAAAAAAATAATAAAAATAATACATCCTTAAACAAAGTTTGTAAACATTCAACACGTTACAATTAAAAACAAACTACATTTGGAACCTTCATTGAAAGAAAATATAGAAGAAGCTAAGGCCCCACAGAGACATAATTGCATTTACTTAAAGATAATCAAATACTCACACTTCTTCAGGAGCTTTTTACATTATACAGGATGTGGTATATTTATTTAGGATAGAATGGAGTTTTATTTAGAGGAACATTTAACTCTTACAATGTGGAGTACATGATATTTTAATATATAAATTAATCAAATATAGGTATTTAATCTTAGGCGACATTCTGATGGGAGTATTTGTGTAAATATATAAAAATGAAACCTTAACAGGAATTTGAACCCTGACCTTCCTACTTTACATGCCAGCTGAAATATTCATTATCTCCAAGTGTAAGTGTCATGCAACTATATAGACCTTTAAGCGGTATGATGTGCTTGGTACAAAGACTTTCTACAAGAGCACATTGCATTAAGATTACAACCATTATTTTAAACTATATAGTTGAATGACAGATTGCTTTGGAGGAAATATCTGATAGTTCAGTTGGAAGAGTAGCCAGGACTTAAAGCTACAAGGTCAAGGTTCAAATCCCTGCCTAGTTAATATTTTTCAAAATTGATACAACAGAAAGAAATTCTCAAGTATGGTAAATGGGTACAATGGTTTATTTACATTTACACTAAAATACGGAAAGGAAAAAAAACTATTGAAATAGTTTAACAATGGCAAGATATCTAAACATATATTCTTAAAGGTCTACCAAGAAAAATACTTTTACACATTAATGATTTAAAAAATAAAATCTCATAGATAGCCTAAACAATTGACACGATTTATAAAATGAATTACCCAAGCTAGTGGTTGGCTTTGTCCCCAACTATCCTCTTAGGCCACACCTTATACTTTAAGAATAAGACCCACATGACCATGTTAGTTTAGCAATAAAAACAATACAAAGCGTCAAAGATAAATTACGTTCGTCTGTACAAATAACGCCATCAAAGAGGTAACCAAAACTGGTTTTATTTTTACAATGTCATGCACATCTCTCACAATTTGTCAAGTAATTTTTTTGAGAAGAAAATTTGCAAAAAGTTACACCCTCATTAAAAGTTATATATATGTAATAAATAAAGCTCTATGTTTGTACAATATTAATGTTTACTAATGTAATAAAATAAGTGCATGATGTCGATTAATTTTACAAGCACCATCATGATTTATTAATTTGCCCTAATTTGATGGACTAAGGATTATTATCAGCACTTGAGATGACACTTAATGTGAACCATGATTCACTGGTAACTTTTACCCTTGATATTAAGCTTACCTTGCATTATTCAACAATGGTAGAACACATTAGATAAGGTCATAGTGCAATCCATCAAGCTGAGACAGTGAGGGTGTGTCAATAAATAAGTTAACAAGACCTCTCCTGTGAGTACATTTACCATTGTTACTTTGTTTATTGAAACATTCTTGTAATTTCATCTTAAATTACACCGATCTAGTGTTCAGAGTCCATGGCTGCCGACATAAGAGTTCCCAGGTTTGATTCCCAGTTGGTAATGGGGGATTTTTCTCAAAAGGGGTTTGGTTTGTTAGGGTTAAGGTGGGATGGAAGGGCACGTAAGGAAAAGCCAGTGTTTTTTGTAGTTTTTATGGCAAAACATTTTTTGGGGGGAAATAAATAAAATATCACTCCAGTACAAACATATATTCATCTTAAATTACACCGATCTAGTGTTCAGAGTCCATGGCTGCCGACATAAGAGTTCCCAGGTTTGATTCCCGGCTGGTAATGGGGGATTTTTCTCAAAAGGGGTTTGGTTAGTTAGGGTTAAGGTGGGATGGAAGGGCACGTAAGGAAAAGCCAGTGTTTTTGTAGTTTTTATGGCAAAACATTTTTTGGAGGGAAATAAATAAAATATCACTCCAGTACAAACATATAATTTAATTTTCTCCACGTGGTAGCCTCAAAATTTCTCGAATATCTGTCAAGGGTGTTCTGGAATTTGATGACAACTTTATCTCTTCATTTAAAAAGTTTGTTAGATAATGCCACCGTGCTCGTGACAGATATCCAACAATTGTTGATATCACCACGTGAAGAAATTAAACTCTTATGTTTGTACTGGAGCAATATTTTATTTATTTTGGAAAAAAAAGACCTTAAAAACCGCAAAAACATTGACCTTTTCTAACTTACCCTTCCATCCCACCTAAAGTCAGCTTAAGAGCTTCATATTCACTTTTCATCATCATCTCATCTCATCGGGACATAAAAAGAGCCTCCGTGGAAAGGATGTACTATTAGTACATTCGGGCGTTCCCTGGGAAACATTCGTAAGTACTGGATAATCTTTCAGCAAACTGGGCTATAGATTGATTTAACACAGACACATCATTATTATTATTATGATTTCATAGTACTACAAGTAGTAGAATTATATTAGTATTATCTTCAACGAAATTGAAGAAAAGTAGCTGTGAAATAGTATTTTGAGAGGTTTTTAGTTGCAAGCCCTAGGGCTTCATACCAGAGAAGTAAAATAAAAAAAAAAATCTTGATAAAACAGTATTAAAATAAATATTATATAAAGTGTTAAAGATTATTCAAGCTCTTTTTAATTAAGTCTTGATGGACTACAGTATGGATCGATCCTTTAAGCGATGCCATAGTGGGACCATGCAGCTTTGCTTGCTACTATTCAGGGTAAATGAAGGGCACATGAAGAGCATAATTACTAAGAAACTCACTATGTGCATGGCAGTTTCATTAAATCGTATTTTAGTTTCACCGATTGGGTTAGCCACCAACTAGGGATAATTCAAACTATAACAACTCTATATGTGAGTGAATGTTACTTACAAAGTAGAGATGTTTTTCATATACTCTTATGTAATCTATTTTATCACTGCATCTCTTTGTTTACCTGTTCGTATTAGATTGAACTCGATAACGTATAGCACCAAGTAACGGATCCATAGGTTGAGAATGTAGTAACACATCAATATTATATGATGGTTCATTGTCCATGGAAGTTTTCAGAAACATTCAGCACCGAATCTAACTTTATAATTTCATTAGGGTGTATAAATAATTATTTCAATATAAAATACTACATGTTTAAGAAAATTATTTATAGCATCAAAATCTACAAAAAAATAGCTAATTTAACTGCAGTGTAAGATTTATTTATTAATGACCAGCCTTATAACCTAAAGCATCATAATTTATACAACATATCATAAAATAATTGAGTGTTAGTATTAATTCCTAAGAGATGAACACTTCTATTGAAGAAAATATTTATACTATTACTAAACATTTACGGTATTTAAGCACATTAGGTATATTAATCAAGAACACATTCTCTTATAAACAAATTTAATATATTAGTAATTAAAGCGTCAGCACATTGATAAAAGTATATACAAAATATCGCCGCCATCATAATAACACAAATATTAACTATTGGCATACACCATTAGCTAGTACAACCAACCATACATAACTTAACCTAAAATGTTATTTGATTGTATCATAATTAGAGCAACTTACAATAATTAAGATGGCAAAGAGTATTTTAATATATCTCCTATATTTTAGGTAGTAATATTAGAAATCTAAGAAAAAGATTTTATTCTGTGTCATAACAATTGCACTTAAAATTAAACTATTAGAACAAACATACAAACAAAACAATCAACTTGATAACCTAATCTTTTCGTAACTGTTATCAAATCTAATCTTCATTCCAAATTCCATCACAAAACAAAGTCATACATGCAGGTATACTTTAATAAAAATATGTTATAGTCTTGTTCTAACCAATTTAACATCTATTAATTAGTAAAATTATTTTAAAATTACTAGAGAGAAAATATATTTTAATTTAACTCCTCTTGAAAACTACCCCCAAGCAATACATTTCGGATGAGTTAGGCAAATTCCCAAGATCAATAGAAAAATTAAAGATTATTTGAGTAAGTTGACCTAGAGAAAATCAGATGCATAATACACCCCAGAGTTTTAAAATACTTTCTTAGTGTTTTATTTATTAAATTAATAAACATTTACAGATTACAATTTTTTTTAGCACCGCGTCTTTCTACCTGTCCAGGCTACACGCATATGTACTAATTATGCTAATGAGTTTAGGATGAGGCAGGTTGAATTTATAAGAAGTATACCCGCATTTGTATAGAGGAAGAGTGGAAAACCATTTTGGAAAAAACACCCTTAGTACGCCCGAGCAGGATTCGAACCCTGATCTCCCTGTCATCAGTAGTACAATCTAACACGAGAGTGAAACTTTATTCCATGCAGCCACCAATATTCAATCTTTTCATGTACAACATTTTCTCATTAGTGTATATCTTGATTTTAAAATATCGTAATCATAGTTTAACTCTTTTTTAAAAGTATTAAGAGAAGAAAAATCACCACCTGTATTAGATTAATTTATGGAAAAATCATTTCCGATAAGGCGTCTGCCTCAGTCAGCGAGAAAGTATCAATCGCTGCCATGCCACATACAATGGTCTGTGTCAATTTCTGAAACTACTTCTCTATTCTGTCCAAGCTAATACTCCCTTTCACCCTTCAGATATAAACAACCTTTGTCATACCAATAAAAAAAGAATAGGAGAAAGAAAACAACAAAAAAAAATGGCTCTGTTTATTAGAGAAAAACTAAATCTAGGGCCCTTTTCATCAAACCTAGTCTCATAGCTTAGCAAATATGCCTAAAAAGTAGTTTAAAATGAGCTAATGTCACATTTTCACACTTATTTTATGTTTATAAAACTCTAAATATGACATAATTAAGGGAAAAGAGCCTAGTTGAAATCTTTCAACTTTATTTTAGCGTGAGCCATTTTTTGTAAATAAAGCATTATAAAATTAGATATTGTGTTAGAACTTAACGGCTGTGAGGCAGTTTCTCGCTTACTGAGGCGGCCATCTTAGGTCTATGTTTCTAGGCAAGGTTTTAAATTTTTCATAAAACAATCGTATTTAGTTAAATCTATGTAAATAGCAAAGGGGAAATGGAATTATATTGTGTACTTGTATATAATATCTAAAGCAAGTTTAGATATCAATTATTTAACTTTAAATAATTAGAAAAGATAATTATAAATACAACAAACCCTGTAAAGTTGGTTACTCCATTTTTTAAACTTCCTTATGCTTAGCATATGTCTATAGAATTAATGAAAGTTAAAATGGAGATTTAGCGGACATGAGAAATGGGCAGATTTTTTCAGTTTTCATAGCAACACTTTTTTGGTTTAAAAAAATAATCGAATATTTATACAGTACAGAGATGGTGTTTAATTTTCTTCACATCATGACCTCAACAGTTCTAGAATATACATCAAGAGTGTCCCGGAATTTAATGAAACTTTTTCTTTTGATATAAAAAGTTTCTCATCTAATGCCACAACGCTTATAAAATATATTCAACAACTGTTGACATCGCCATGTGGAGAAAATTAAACTCTATGTTTCTTCTGGAGCAGTATTTTATTTATTATGGACAGAAAAAGTTTTGCTATAAAAACTGCAAAAACACTGACCTTTTATATCGTCCCCCTAAATCGCCAGCTTACAAAAATACATGTGTATTTTAAAACGCCATTTGCCAACCTTTACAAGTTGTACTGTATTTATGTTTGAATCCACAGCTGGGAGTTCGATAAAAATAAAACTCTAAATATGACATAATTAAGGGAAAAGAGCCTAGTTGAAATCTTTCAACTTTATTTTAGCGTGAGCCATTTTTTGTAAATAAAGCATTATAAAATTAGATATTGTGTTAGAACTTAACGGCTGTGAGGCAGTTTCTCGCTTACTGAGGCGGCCATCTTAGGTCTATGTTTCTAGGCAAGGTTTTAAATTTTTCATAAAACAATCGTATTTAGTTAAATCTATGTAAATAGCAAAGGGGAAATGGAATTATATTGTGTACTTGTATATAATATCTAAAGCAAGTTTAGATATCAATTATTTAACTTTAAATAATTAGAAAAGATAATTATAAATACAACAAACCCTGTAAAGTTGGTTACTCCATTTTTTAAACTTCCTTATGCTTAGCATATGTCTATAGAATTAATGAAAGTTAAAATGGAGATTTAGCGGACATGAGAAATGGGCAGATTTTTTCAGTTTTCATAGCAACACTTTTTTGGTTTAAAAAAATAATCGAATATTTATACAGTACAGAGATGGTGTTTAATTTTCTTCACATCATGACCTCAACAGTTCTAGAATATACATCAAGAGTGTCCCGGAATTTAATGAAACTTTTTCTTTTGATATAAAAAGTTTCTCATCTAATGCCACAACGCTTATAAAATATATTCAACAACTGTTGACATCGCCATGTGGAGAAAATTAAACTCTATGTTTCTTCTGGAGCAGTATTTTATTTATTATGGACAGAAAAAGTTTTGCTATAAAAACTGCAAAAACACTGACCTTTTATATCGTCCCCCTAAATCGCCAGCTTACAAAAATACATGTGTATTTTAAAACGCCATTTGCCAACCTTTACAAGTTGTACTGTATTTATGTTTGAATCCACAGCTGGGAGTTCGATAAAAAACCTTTTGGGTGGCTTGAAATTTCCAGGCAAATATTCTTAAGGGCGTAACCAACAGGACGTTAGTTAGAGTAAAATACTTTGTACATTATATAAACAGGCAATCAGTGTGTATTACGTCCGTTTATTCTAAGGTCGTAATATTATTTATCAACCCAACTAAACTTTTTCTACTCCATTTTTGGGAAATAATTTTAGTGTGGTCTTGTGCATTTGGCAAAAGGGGCTTTATAAATGTAAAAATCATAATAAAAGGAAAACAAATAATTACTATGTTTGCATTTACCGCAACCATAATATGAATCTCTAATTGTTATTTAAGTATTCTAATTAGGTTGAAGGAAAGAGGAAGTTAATGTATTTATTATTTTTCATTTTAATCAATACTAGTTCTGTATGATATATCGTATTTCTTATATTCTAAGACATACTTTTTTCCCCTCATTTAAACATGTCTTAAAATGAGGTGCGTTTTAGAATAGCAGTTCTTTTTTCGACCAACGCTTTCGATGACTCAGAAGATGAAATATTTTGGGATGGTAAAGATGCAAATACGGCTAAGAAAAATCAGACCGAATGTGAAGTAGAGTGATATTGATTCAGATGCAGATATCGAGAGTTCAGAAGAATCAGAATGATATTGATTCAGAAGAAAGTGATAATTACATACCTAATGATAAAATAAAGTACTAGCGTTGTTAGTTAATTGATTTTAGTTAAAAAAAATATTTCTGAGATAGAGCGTTATCTATTTTTTTAAATTATTATAATCAAAGTTTATTTTTCTGTTGGTGGTACTGAAAAATTAAGGCGAATCTTACCATCGATAGTCTTAGAATCGAAGAAATACGTCCATTTCAATCGAAAATATACACAAACAGTTCCTCTAGATCCTATTTTAATAGGGTGTTTTGTCCATTGTTTAATTTTCCCTCGCTGCCTTAGGGGTGACGTTGATGCTATATGTAGATGTGGTATTGTAGGTATAGTATGGCCCAAACATAACAGACGGGCCATCTAAGAGGTCCAGGTTTGAAATCCCACCTACACAACATATTCACAAATATAGGCTACAGCCAGGGGATGTACCGATTTGTATTTGTCCAAATTTCCGAAACCACCTTTCACCCAAACTTCCTGCGGACTACCCTAAGAAGATACGACCAACAATTCAACACCCTCACCCACCACCTGCAAAGAAGGGGAGAAATTCTCAGATAACTATTTCCTCGTCCTCCTCGTCGAAATGTACCGCCCGGGGTAGTCTTCCTCCACCGCTATCGCCAACCCTCCCTCAGCTGTGCGCCCGGGGTCATTCATCCCATAGGCAGAGCTGCTTCTGGCGCACGTAGTAAGAGAACAGGCTGCACTTCTTGCAGGTCTTGATGCCGCACCGGTAACTGCCCGTCGCACTGCTGCTCTTACCTTCGCCTTTTCCTTTGCAGTACTTCAGACCGCACGGGTACCAACCTGATAGGGCAGAGTCCTGGTTTTTAGTTGTTTTTCCTCGATGTGTTTCCCGACGTGCTCCAGAGAAATTGTGTTATACTTCTTTCTTTGTCTATAGTTTATCCGGAGACAAATAGCCCGATTTTGGTATTAAACCCATTCTGGAAGGCCTTATTTCGTAACAGAATCCTAGTATATAATAGTATTTTGGTAGGACAAAAGGCCTGTCAAAACGATAGTATGAAGTCGATCATGGAAGGCCTTTATCCTACCAAAATACCACTATATGGTAAGATTCTGGCACGAGTTTAAGATCATCCAGATCGGTATTCATACATAAATCAAAATCAGGGTATACCCAATTTTGGCAACCCAGCAATGTAAGCAGGTATTTTATATATAAGAATCTTTCATGTCTTTATATAAGTTACAACCTCGTTACTCTCTGGCCTCCCTCCACCTAATAAAAGTTCTCCGCTGTGTGCGACCGTTTGATATCGCGGGTTTTTAATTACTTGCGTCTATTAGGAACATTCAAAGAAAATTAACTACTTTCTGTCAGTAACGAGTGAAAGCGTGTACCATTATTTTTTAGGATGTTTTAGTTACGTCACATAACTTTTGTTGTCATTGCTACTCTTTGACGCGTCGTGCTTTAAAAAAAAACGCTTTTCATGAATCAATAAAACATTTATTACCCTTCTTAAAACACCACTAAAACTAATATATCTGTATTTTAATATGTATGTGACATGCTTGGTTCTGATATATTCAGATAAATCGAGGTGGTATTATATTCAGATATGAAAAAAAAGGTCAATTTTATTCAGGGTTGCCACTGGTTGGAAAAATACATGTTCTGTTATTTAACAACCTTCGTTTAAGGGGTAATAAATAAAATATGCTTGAATAAACGTTCTTAATTCTTTAGTTCACTTTTTCATCTATCAAAAGACATAACATTTTAAGTTTTGAACTAAATGTTCCAAATAAACAATTATTCCAGTATTTTTAGGGAATTGAATTTGATTGAATTTTTAGGGAGTTGAATTTCTGTAATAGATCCATGAAAGCGACAAATAAGCACAAATATAGTTTACTTAGAATTAATATTTCTTTCCCGAGAAAAAAATTATCTTTACACAAATTCAAATTTTTAAATAAATTGAATATATTGATTCCTGTGTAATACGTGTGATACGTGATGGTTATCTACCAGATCAGTCCTGACAACTTAGTAAAAGTCAATCAAGTGAAAAATGACTAAATGGATACGTGAATAAGAAAATTTCGAGGAAAAAATAGAAAATTCCAAGTAGCGTCTTAAATTTTCCGAATTTTATAAACATATTTGAGTAGAGTTTGAGCCAATACTTAAACTAGACTTGAACTCAAATTTTCGAGTACTCGCACACCAGTAATTTTTACTAATTTTTTTTAAACTCCCGGTGTTTTTCCCATTTTTTACAGACAACAAAAATTACCTCTGCTCTTTCGGTGTGTGGCATACCTGTTATCCTATCAACCTTCAAGATTACATAATCCCTTAACTTCTGGCGATGGAATTGACCTATGCAAAGTTCCAGATGGCAGAAGCAATGTGACCAATGGTTAGCAGTCTCCAGACATCCACCAGTGACCTTGGCTTCTGTTCCCCCCGACAAGGTTACATAATCCCTTACCTTCTGGCCATAGAACTGACCTATGCAAAGTTCCAGGTGGCAGAAGCAAGGTGACCAAGGGTCTGCAGTCTCCAGACATCGACCAGTGACCTTGGCTTCCGTTCCCCCGACAAGATTACTGATCTCATGGCGAGAGGTCTCAACGGGGTAGTGCTTTACGGCGCCCAACAGAACTGACAAGGAAGCGCCTGAAACCAAAGACAATACACATAGAGGTGGTGAACGGACGTGTCATGTTTCCACTCTTCATAGTCGTACAGTCAATTTCTCAGATTTATCAACATTGGTCTTCTTAACCATTTCTCAAGTTAGCCATTCATAAAATTATCATTTATTGTTATTTTTAGCTTTAATACTATCCTTTTTTTTTAGCACCACATTTAACTAACAGTTCGGGTTATAAAGTTATTCACTAATTACACTAATAGTTTTAGGGATTAAGTAGGTTATAGTTATGGGAAGTGTAGGCTAACTGCATTTGCTCGGAGGAAGAGTAGAAAACTAGATTGGTAAAACCACAGTACACCCGACCGAGATTAGAGCCGCAATCTCTCCGTCATCCTTAGTCTAGTCTACTGCGGACGTAGTGCTTGAGACCATGCGGCCACCGAAGCGGGTTCGTATTTGTTAAAAGTATTACTATATAATTATAGCCATCCAGTTTCGATCCTCTGTCATGATTTACGATAAGTTAAACGATTGAATTTTGTTAAATAAAAAATATAATTTCGGTATTAAAAGTCAGTGAATAAAATAAATTTTTCGACTGAAAATGGGGGGTGGGGGGGGAATCTAGTCAAATTTAAGTGGCATGTAGATCGAAAAACTACGGATAAATTTAAAATTATAAAAATTAGCCTTAAGTCAAAATTTAACCGTTATAATAGACATTTTTTGTTACTAATGGTCTTAGGTCGAGGTAAATATATATTTTGTGGACTGAAAAGTTTGACCTTTATAGGAATATTAAGAAGAAAATTATCGTGCCGTTGGTGTTATTTTTTTCTAACAATTCTAGGTAAAGAACAATGTCATCTGCTGCTAAGTAAAAATAGGTATAGTTTGTATGTCGTTAATTCTCACGTGAGAATCGACATAAGTGAGCATTATTCGCAAATTAAAGGCCTAATAATAAAATTTTTAAGAAAAATTCCGTCTCGATTTATTTCACATATGTATAATACATTTAACTTGAAAGATACTACAATAAACTTGGATATTAAGTTTAACGTAGTAAGCAAAAGTTCGTAAAAACATGTCTCGCGATATTTCGGTGTCCTAACCTATCAACAATCAAACAAAGATCACACCATAAGATTTAGTTTTTCAAATAAGGCCTAATAATAAAAATTTTAAGAAAAATTCCGTCTCGATTTATTTCACATATGTATAATACATTTAACTTGAAAGATACTACAATAAAATTGGATATTAAGTTTAACGTAGTAAGCAAAAGTTCGTAAAAACATGTCTCGCGATATTTCGGTGTCCTAACCTATCACCAATCAAACAAAGATCACACCATAAGATTTAGTTTTTCAAACATCCCTCCCTGAACAAGCATTATTTCAATCAGTGCTCCTTGATCATTCGTTCATAATATGATTTATTCATGATCGTTTTACCTCCATTTACTCCATTTATCTGTCGCGGACCCTCGGTCTGTCGCGGACCCTCGGAGAGAGAAAGCATTGTGATCGTAAACAAAACTGAATTCAATATTTTGATGGATGTCGACGTTTCATGCTCTCCTGAACCAGAAAAAGTGGTTATCGCAATGCCATCTGTCTTTTACTGGTACTCGAACCAAAATTATTATACCCATCAGGCTAAAACTTGGTATCTAAGATTTTCAAAAGGTTACCCATAGTCATTTTTGGAACGATCTATCTAACCCTAAAATTACTTAAAGGCGAAAACGATGTTGATTAAAAGCCGAATAAAGGCACTTTTTAACGTTACATAACAAAAATTGCACACCTAATTTTTTTCCCTGAAAAATGACCGAGTGTACTTCACAAAAGCGTAAATTTGCAATTTCGTAAATATTTCAGCAACTCTCTGAGATGTGAAATAGCTTATCATTGCAAAGTTGTCGGACCAATAAAAAATAAAGAACCTTTATTTGAAAGAATATTTAAAAAATCATATTTTCTGAGTTATAGGTAAATATATATATATTTACCTATAACTCAGAAAATATGATTTTTTAAATATATATATATATATTTTTAAATATAGATTTGGGAAATGAAAACTTGAAAATCCACAGAACAAATATTGTGTTTCGGTAACAGTGTCTATTATTGCCTGTATGCTCTTTGGTGAAAAATACTTGGCCTAAGACCCGCTGTTTGTGGGTTCAAACCCAACCGGGGTCGACGGATTTTTTTGGAGCGACAAACATTTGTAGCACAACTAATTTCAGAGGGGAAGTAAAGCCGTCGCACACATGTCAATTGTGGCATGTAAAATAACTCTGGAACGTATGTAAAATAACTTTCCTGGATAAATTACTAGGCCCTTTCACCCTCGCTCATATACAATTTCGTTCCTTGGCCACTTATTCTATTAATTATAAGCCCTTGACAATTAATTGTTTTAACCATTCTTCCTTTGCTATTAGTTCTTTCAATCATTCACACAATATGACAAATTATTTCATTCCTCCATTTAGAAAATAAGCTATTCGATCCACCTATATCTATAACATTAATAATTTTTCAACCTACTATCCAAATCGTTACGATTATAAACATTTCAATATTAGTAGTCCTTTAAATGTTTCTTTCAACACTATTTATTCCCAATATTTCATCCAAGATGATTTACTTTTTCAATCGTTCGTCTCAGACCACTAAATTTATAATTGTGTTATGTTTACTTATATACAATTTATTATCTCTTCGAACTAATTCTTTACAGCCATCATTTGATTTCTCTCATTGTTCTCCAGCGTATCCATTTACGTAGATTATCGAAAATATACAAAATTGCATCAAAAGTCTTGAGGGGGTAAAACCATGGATTGCAAAGTAAAAATTATTAATACACTCTCAACGTTATCATTTAAAATATCCCCATTACGAAGTTTTTAAGAAAAAAATAACGTGGTTTACTTCCAGTTTAAGCCCATAACTACTTGTAAGCCACTCTACCAAACATGAAGTTCACAGTTTTTTGTGTGTTTGTGAAAAAAACAACAACCAAATGTGAAAAAAAAGTTAACGCGTTTAGCTTTTGAAACATATGGTTTTTTAATGCGTGGGGGCGAATATAAAATAGAAACAGACGTGCCAAAACACGAGAACAAAGTTTCATGGGGCAAACCTTTTTATGCGTAAACACAGTGATTTATAGTTGTGTATTCAGGAGGGGAGTATTTACACAACGGACACAAAAGTTTGGCGACAAAATAAAACCAGTGAAAGCTAATGACATATAGGCGTAGTCATGTTCTCTTTATTCACACTATGCAGTGTTTATTTTTATTTTTGAGAGGATAAGGAATATTTAATACAATTTCATACGTGGGACAAGTGGGCGGTGAATCACTAATAATAAATACATTTATGAATCAAGAATTTAAAAAAAATAGGTAACAAACAAAACCAAAGATTAAATTTAAAAAAAATTAATATTTTAAATTAATCAAACAAGCACAGGTTTGAGACTGCCCCTAAAATTATAAAAGTTATAACTTAAGTCATAAGTAGTGAAATAGCTAATTATTTGTTGTTGGTTATGTATTGTTAAGAAGGGTCACGGGAAAATTACGGTATTCCAATTAATGTAAGTACGTGCCAGAATTTCAAAATTAAAAAGGTTTGACGAATGCATTACTCTAGTTTATACTCCAACAAAACTCAAGACAAAGTCAGATAGTTCCTTAGTCGGCGTGGCATGTACGGTTCAACGCCCATACTTTATTTCTCTTTAATCTAATAATAAATACATTTAGTAAAAAATGTTTTGTGAAACGGAATAATATACATGGTTGAAGAAACACTCCACCAAATAGAAAAAATGATATAATATATGTTTCAGACACCTTGAGTAAAGAGATCTTTGTCTACCAAATAACATATCAATTTCATAATTCTAGGTACTCCATAACCAAAATATACATGTTTGCTCATAGCTCGGAAACTATTGATTTTATAAAAAATATAATTCAACAAAAGAGTTCGTTGCAAAAGATACAACATACCGGATTGAGCACTCAAGAGTTTATGTAAACAAATAAAATAATGTCCGGTTATTTATCGCCAATTTTCAGATGAATTAACAAACAAACAAACAAACAACATTGCCGAGTACTGACAAGCATCCCCTAATGCACAATCCATTGTAGGGGAAATAGGCGGCTTGCTGTGAAGACAAAGGCACCCAAACCTCCCCGCTGGGCGGGTTTCAGGGGTTAGAGAGGGGTGGGGGGTGGAGTTAGATTAATTACTCTTGTTCGTGATGTTGGCAGCAGACCAGGGTTGCTTGTCTGCAACCAAACCCTCCCCTTCTATATTCCTCCTCGATATTTCCGCCCGCAACACGCCGCGCCGATTTATGAAAAGCAACCCCCAGCACCCCTCTTTCCACTCCCCCCCCCCAAAATCTTAGGGCATCCAACCACACCCTCCTTTCCGACAGTGCACAACAGCTGGAAGCGCCTTTGATCTGCACGGATAAGAAGGAAAAGCCAATGGCACGAAAAGTAAACCGAATTCATAGATTTAGTTGCTTGTTTTACGTTATTTTATTTTTGGCTTAGCGCCTTACTACCCGAAAGGGTAATAGGCCTACGTATAAGTAATAATAACGCTAATATGTTAGGGATGAGAACTTTTGAATTAAGAAGAAGTGTATCCGTGTTTTCGTCGAGGGAAAATGGAAAACCACCGAGAAAAAAAACCACCCACAGTATACCAGTCCAGGAATCTAGCCCCGACCTACCCGACATCGGGAAACTATATTAAAATGAATCTGACATTTATCCCGCGTTGCCAATGATGCGGATTTCCAACTAATCAGTAAACCCCTACGTCAGTGGCCGCATGGTTTAAGGCGTCACTTTAATGTTAGATTATACTGCCGATAACGGGAAGATCGGAGTTCAAATCCCAGTTACTGTATTGATGTGTTTTTTCAAAATGGTTTTCCACTCTTCCTCCACGCAAATATGGGTACACTTTCTCTAAATCCAACCTTCCTCATTCCCTGTACACTAGCGTAATTAGTATATAGGCGTATAAACTGAATGGGTAGTGAGATACGATGCTATATTTAAAAAAAATAGTGACATTCGAAAATCACACTAAACGACCGTTGAACACGTGAATCATTTTTTCAGTAGTTTTTATGACTGTCAAAATAAAATTCCTTTCAATCAAAATCTGGCTGTACATTGATTATGTCAAGCCACACAGCAAATAAAAAAAACACCATCCAAAACAGTCAACACAGCCAGTAATTCAACTAACCACAGGCGTTGACATGATAATGTACGGCCGGATATTTTGCAGATAACAATAACATTGGCGAGCAACAGAGGATGTTAAATACAAAATAATAATCAATTGACAAAAACAGATACCACCACGATAGTTTTGTTTAACAACATAGCTCATGTATCAGGAAACATGAATAATAGCCGTATCGCCGTAGGAAAATACTTTTTAGAAGCCATAAAAAATGTAATGTGGAGTAGACCAAATTCACATAAAAAGATTTAAATATTTTTTATCTCTTAAACTAGTTTAACGTCAATACATATACAAATACATACAAAAATAAATACATACATACATACATATATAAATACATACATACATACATACATACATACATACATACATACATACATACATACATACATACATACATACATACATACATACATACATGTATCCATACATACATATATTACAGCTGTTAAAATAGTTAGGAAAATTTCCCTTACATGCATGTGTTACGATTGTTAAGATAATTTCACTTACATGCATGTCTTACGATTGTTATGATAGTTTAGGTGACCTGGTAGTCTTGGGGTAAGGTGTTAGACTTTTTTGCCGGCGGCCAGGGTTCAATCCTCGGTCCCGGCACAGATTTATCTGATTTCCAAACCCTTCCTTCACCGACAAGACGTGTATTAACCACAACGTGTGAATGTGGGGAATGCCAGGCCTCCTCCGTGGTTCGGATTCCACGTTAAACTGTAGGTCCTTAATTTCATCTCACAATCACCCTACCATTACACATTAGCATAAGTAAGCATAACCCGAATGGGTAGTAAGACGCGATGATAATAATAATAATAATAAGATAATTTCACTTACATGCATGTCTTACAATAGTTAAGATAGTTTCACTTACTATGCATGTCTTACGATAGTTAAGATAGTTTCACTTACATGCATGTCTTACGATAGTTAAGATAGTTTCACTTACATGCATGTTTTACGATTGTTACGATAAATGTTGATGTACCCTTCGTTTTCCATGAAAGGCCGTAAGCTTACGTACATCCATCCAGAGAGTATAGATTGATGCACATATACCGGGTGTTCATTTGAAAACTTCCCGTCAAAATATATCGAAAACAACGCATTGCAGATTTTTTATTTTTAAAAAACAAAATTGGTCTAGTTCTGAGGGGAAAGTAAAGTGGTGAGGCTGGTATGACCTTGGGTGGCGTTGTTAAAGTGACGTTAAGGACACTTAATTTTTTTTATGAGACTACCTATTTATTTTACTACAAGGTAACAGTGCCCAATCCATCTAAGCCTTACATTATTATTATTAGCACCGCATCTTACTAACCGTTCGGGTTATACACACTTACGCTAATGTGTAATGGTAGGGTGATTGTGAGATGAAATGGAAGACCTACAGTTTAACGTGGAATCCGAACCACGGAGGAGGCCTGGAATTCCCCACATTCACAAGATGTCTTGTCAGAGGGGAAGGAAGGGTTTGGTAATCAGATAAATCTGTGCCGGGACCAAGGATTGAACCCCGGCCGCCAGCACAGAAGTCTGACACCTTACCCCTGGACCGCCAGGTCACCCTAAGCCTTACAAAAATTATATAATAGCACAAGTTGGAAAATACTGTATGGTACCTTGATTCTTGAAGACATCAGTGGTCAAATGGTCTAACTCGTCACTCGTGTTTTAAACCAAGTTTCCGGTGACAGGTAGATAGTTTGAATAACAGAAGGGTGTGGTTAGAATGTTTTCTCTTAAACTATTTACTACTCTTCTCACATGAAAATACGCGTACATTTTATCTTAAAGTCTACCTTCCTTATCCCTTTTCAATTATCGTTGTCAATCTGTGCGTATTACCAGAACGGTTACCCAAATAGTGATGAAATAAAATAAAATAAAAGTAACTAAAAATAGAATAAGATGAATTAAATGACATGTGATGATTAAAAATGTAAAATAGTTTCATATAATTTACAGTAATGAACCAATTTAACGCAGATTTTCACTTATCGAGTTAGTTTACCGATAATTGTTTTATATAATCCTGGATGTAGTTAGTACATATTAGAATAACAGACTAAAGAGAGGGGTAGGGGTAGTCACAATTAGGGTGAAGATAGAAAAGAGGGAGGAAAATTGTGAATTTGGTAATATTGAAAACAATTATATTATTAAATTAAAATTTCACCTATAAAACTTGTGTTTTGTTCATCGCATCTCACGACAAAACCATCCTGTACACTTATTTACGCCAAAGTAATAGGGATGATAGAGTTTTTAAAGATATGTACTTGAATCTGCGTGAGGGGAGACTGGTAAACAATTTAGCGTCAACCCCAACCTCCCCGTCACAGAACAACCCGACCGACGAGACGAGGTCGAGACTTAGCCTTCATGAACACCGATGCGTGTCCTATTATATTGAAGTTGACATTTTATAGTTATATAAATCTAACAATTTTATCATTTTCGAGTAAGGTTTAGAAAACAAAATTTAGAATTATTTAGACTCAGTAATTTTTACTTTATCTCAGTCATGTTTACTTTCTCTAGACTTCTCGGAGAGAAAGTAGGCTGTTATGATCGTAGGGAAAAAAAAACTCTAGATATTGTTAAAATATGTCGACGTTTCATGACTCCCTTAAACAAAAAAAAAGTGGTTTTCATGATGCGGTCTGTCTGTACCTCGGGCTAGAGCCGAAATTATTTGAACGATTGGGGTAAAACTTGGTATTTGGGGTGTTCATAATGCCCCCCCTCCCCGCAAGGTGTTTTTATAATTAGACATCTAACCCTGAATTTAAGGGTAGTTTAACGGAGGGCAAAAAAATAAAAAAAGAAGAAAAAATCGATTTTCTATAAATTTTCTCGAACGATTTTGATTAAATTTTAAATATAGACACTTTGCATGGGGGAAATTTTACAATTTTCACCATTTCTCCGCAACTAATTGAGATACGAAATATTTTATCATTGTAAAATTGAAAGATATTAGCGTTATACATATTTTATTTGAAATATATTTTTATAAAACCAATCAATTCTGATCTATAATCAAATATATACGTTTTAATTCAGGTATTTGAAAATGAATTTGATTCTTATGCTCTTTGGTAGACAAAGATATTTCTCTTTTCTTAATTTTTCTGTAACAGTGTTCCTAGTCCCTAATGATATAAAATAAGTAACAGTGAGTATATAATTATTTTATACCTATTGTTTCGTTTCACAAATCGTATGAGTTTTTAGAAGATGTATATTTTAAGATAAAAGCGAGAGAGAGTGAGTGTGATACACCTTACCATATATCAAGTTTATAATTATGTACACGATTATTATAAATACATCACATTAATTTGTACACGTCAAACAAAATATAAGAGATTACTACTAAGGTAGGATAAAAACAAACGTGATTTAAGATGGACCTGGTATTTCTTTGAGCAAAATAAATCAAATATTGGTCTCGGAGATATATTTATATTTTAGTAGAATAAATTTATTAATCTCAATAAATATTAAATATTTGTTATGAGGGTAGTGGTATTTGTATTGATGAGATACCCTTTTTTTTATTTAATACTTAAGAACTGTTGAGATTAATTATTTGTTACAAACTAAACTAGATTCCCCTACTGGAGGAATATTTGACTGGTTCTGGCTCAACAGGTTTTAGCGTATAAAAAAAAAATACAAAAAATACAGACTTTAATTCTATCCTACCTGAATTAAAATTATATTAACGTTTTGAGTTGTAAGAGAAGGTTATTTCAACACTGATACGACTAAAGTTTGCAGTAATTTTCAGCGGCGAGGCATTTCGGGATTGTGAAATACGAAACCTTAGAAAGTTATAGAGTGAATCACTAATGAAATAGGAAATAATACACTAGATTTCACATATTAAGCTCGTCAAACGACTCCCCGAAATGACCATCACCAATTTATGTTGAAGATCAAAGCGTATCTAAAGCTCTTGTTTCAAAACAGATTATAGTCATCAAAACTATATGATTACAGTAAAATATATGTGCATCAATATTATTAGTACCTGCTCCGGTAGCCGCATGTTCTAAGGCGTCACTCTCGTGTTTGACTAAACTATCGATGAAGGGGATATTGAGGTTCGAATCTTGATCGGATGTACGGAAGGTTTTACACTTTCTCTCCACGCAAATGTGAGTACACTTTATATAAATATAACCTTACTCATACATAAAGCCACTAGCTTCATTAATACCTAAGCATATGGATCAAACGGGTAACAATATCTGGTACTAGAAAAAAACATTTTTTGAATGGGAATCCTGGAATTAGGCGTAGACCGCTTCTCATCATATCACAACATTTTCATGTAAAATGGACAGGAAATATTGTAGAAGATTCTAAAATGTATTTACTGAAGCAATGTGTTTACTATTTTCTTCAAAAATAAAATTTTTGCTTTAAAAGATACAACATTACCTTCCGCCATACCTTAAATATCTGACCGGAAATGACTCGTTGCTTTTTGCGAAATAAATATATAAACCCTCGGTGAATTATTTATTCTACACCAGGTCACCGCACATTACTCGTCTTCCAACGAACATTGCACGAAGATCCACAAATAAATGTAAAAAATAATTACCCAAGAGCATCAACAGAGAGAGAGAGAGAGAGAAAGAGAGATGGAGAAGAGAATCGACCCATGACCTTATGGAGCCAGACAATAACTGTAATCTCGTATCAAAAATCAGTGGTTACCAACCTTTTCTAATTAACGGGAGTTCGACACCTTAGTTCAGACAGTAGCGTGTCTGTCTAGTGAGTTAAGGGCCTCCGGGTTCGATTTCTGGCATGGATTAAAAATCTAACGTAGGTGAAATGTCAATTTACCCTTTGACAGTAATAAATTGACAGCCGGGGGCAGGATGTTGTGTCTGTTTTAGATTTAAGTTATTTAAAAAGTCATGGCCCGGTTCGGTGACCGCATGGTCTAACGCGCTACTCTCACAGTAGACTAGACTTCTTATGGCGGGGAAAGTTCATTTGCTGGTATAATATATTATAGTCAGACTGTTCAGAAAGTGGATGTTTAATACCTCAAATAAATTAAAAGCTAATCAACTGACGAGTAAAAATATTTGTTCTATATTAAGGACCGGAAAGGTAGCATTCAAAGTTTATAGGAAGGTCCTTTCAGAAAATATAGATTTTTAGGACCAAAGTTTATCCCATTTTACTGTTTTATTAGTGTTATTTTATAAGTATTGATAGTATCTATCAAAGGTTAAAGATAAATATTACATTAATTGACGTATGAATACGTAAAAGGAGTTCTAGACACTTTTTTAGCTGTTTAGTAAAGCACTTTATAAGAACATTTTGACTGTACAGATGTTGAGGCAGAAGCCAAGATTTGTCAATAGCAGGTATAAACTAGACCCGGCCTGGATAATCGAAAATCAGAATAATCCGTAATATTAGCAATTTTTCATTATTAGGGCTGTAAAGAATGCACATACGGCGTTATTTCGAAATTATGTTCACGCCAAATAAAGTCTAATGATCATAACAGGGTTCTTTTTTCTTAACAATCCAAGAGTTTTGAGTTTATTAATATAAAAAGTGTGAAAATGTGAAATTAGCCCATTTTCAATTTTTTTTAAACATATTCGCGGGGTTTTAGGAATAGGTTTGATGATAAAGGGCTCTAGATTTAGCCTTCGTCTAACAAATACAGTCTTTATTAAATAGGCTCATAAAAATTTATTATTATTATTATTATTATTACTAGCACCGCGTCTTACTAACCGTTCAGGTTATACGCACTTACGCTAAAGTGTAAATGGTAAGATGATTTTAAGATGAAATGGAGGACCTACAGTTTAACGTGGGATCCGGACCACGGTGGAAACCTGGCATTCCACACGTTCACACGTTGTGATTAATACACGTCTTGTCAGAGGTGAAGGAAGGGTTTGGCAATCAGATGAATCTATGCCAGGACCGTTGATTGAACCCCGGACCCCCAACAAAGAAGTCCGACATCTTACACCTAGACCGCCAGGTCACCCCCTCACAAATAAAATGTTAAGCTATTTGAGAACTAGCAGCGACCTTTCCTATTTACCTTGAGATAAGAAGTTTCGTGATTTTCTTTCTGTGCTTTATTATTTTCATGACAAATTTGGGTTGTAAGTGAAGGGCGAAAGGGAGTACAAGCTTAGACAAAACAGAAGTAGTTCCAGGACCTGAATGTAATCGAAGCTTTTTATCTGATATTAAAGGGTATTTTTTGTTAAAAGGATGGTTTAGATTAACCATAATTTCGGATAGCTTCGATTTGTTTAAATCTGTTGAGATATGACCAATCAGCGTAAACAAACCTATAGGCCGGCAGTGGCCCACGGGTCACCGATTGTGGAACACTGTCGTGCGGGTCAGAGAGAGACCGAGGACAGACAGAAAAACAGAAGAACGGACGAGCAAAACTGGACGAGAGTTCACAGAGTCCACGTCGAAAAGAACGACTGGGGAGGAGGGTGAGACTAATGCCGCGTTCAATTATGCTTCGACGAGGCTGGTCATTACTGAATTTCAAGTGGACGCCGCCGCTGCTGCTACTACCGCGTAAAACGAACCCTTGTAACCAGGGAACAAGTTATTACTAATGAGCGAATGTCAAAACAAAAAGTGTTTCCCGTGGTTTCTAGAGTTATCCTTGTCTACCCAATGATGAAGAAAACTTATGTGACCCGCTTTGTGGGTCGAGGGTCGAATAATCTAGTTCCCAGTCTGCGGTCTGCGAAACCAATATATATTTTAAGTTATTTTTTATGTATGTTCAAACCATATATATTATTATTTATGTTTGTATTAAATTGCTCTTTAGTTCTCATATTATGTAATCCATGTGTATTTTAGCACTAGCATTTCTATTTCATTAATATTGTATTTTTATGTATATCGTTCTGTTATATACACTTTAGCTAATGTGTAATGGTAGGGTGATTGTGGGAAGAAATGGAGGACCAAGAGTTAAACGTGGGATCCGAACCACGGTGGAGGCCTGACATTCCACACATTCCAAAGTTGTGATTAATACACTCCTTGTCAGAGGTGAAGGAAGGGTTTGGCAATCAGATAGATCTGTGCCTGGACCGAGGATTGAGCCCCGGACCCCCAGCACAGAAGTCAGACATCTTACCCCTAGACCGCCAGGTCACCTAGTTCTGTTAAACTTCATTTTAATTGTATGGGTTAAGTGTAAGAAAAGGCGGTAGCCTTAACTTGACCATTAAATATTATTGTTATTATTATTATTATTATTATTATTATGTACCTACGAACATAGGTTCACATGTAAGGTGAGTATGTATAACTAAGTCTATGTATGTTTGGCCAAACGCTGATAAAGTGGGCAAAAACAATATCACAGGTTAAGTTAAGGCCATTTCACACTGGACTCCGCGGTGTCCATGGTAATCATGGACGAAATAAATGTCCATGGACGTGCCAATATATACTGCAACCAAACGTCCACGGAAATTTTTTATGCCTACAAGCTTGAGTTACTATACTGTACTGTAGTGGGCCACGTGCCCTTCAAAACGCCACTGCGCATGCTCAGTCCAAAACGTCCACGCGGACACCTAGGCCGTTCTGTGACACCGTGGACTTTAGTGTGAATTGCCCCATTTGATAAGATGGGAAGCGATTTCTACGAAACGTCCATCAACGGATTCCAAAGACACCCCGAATGCCGGTGTGAAGTGGCCTTAAAAATCAATACCTAACCTTGCGAAACTCCACGACGCACTGGTTATTAAAACACCTTCTAAATCTTTTCGACGAATTGAATGCATTCTCTTGGGATAAAGTACTCGCCCCAGGACCCGATGTTCATGGGTTCAAACCCAGCCAGAGGTTGAAAGAATTTCTTCAAGCGATACAAATCCGTAGCACAACTTCCTTCGGAGGGGAAGCAAAGCCATCGGTCCCATTGTCGATTGTGGCATGTGAAATAACCTTTCAAGGTATGTTAAAATACCTTTTCCCTTCAAAATTAGAAATACCTTTCACTCTCGCTCATTGAAATTCTTATGTTCTTATATAATCAGTCAATTCGGAAGGTGAATGTGTAAAAATCTTCAATATATATATATATATTCAACGATTGCTGAAAAAAGTTGGGATGGATTCACCAATATGTTTTTTTTTAAATTTTATCCTTTTATTGTTTAATGAAATCAATGTAAAAACAATCAGCAACAATCTTCCAACACATTCGAGTAATCTAACATTTGATTAAGATGCCATATAGCATCGACAAATTGAATTGGTTTTATTTTATTTAGTTGAACTAACTGATTATATCAGCACACGAGACTTTCTATGAGCGAGAGCGAAAGGATCTACCAATTTTGTCGTGAAAGGTTCCAGGTTTCTTTTACATGCCATAATAGACATGGGACCGACGGCTTTAGTTACCTTCCAAAGGAAGTTGTGCTACGGATTTTATCAATCAAGAAAACCCGGCTGGGTTTGAAACCACGAACACTGGGTCCTGAGCCAAGCACTTTACCCCAAAACCACCGAGGTCAACGAAATATTGAAGTGTTTGTAAATATGTGATGTTTTTACTTTTATATGTACTTCATTTTTCTACAATTTTATCATATTTATTTAATTTCATAATTTAAATTTTATAAATATTTTCCTTGAATGGATAGTATTGATTTTTCTACAGTTATTAAATGTATTTTATTTCACATATATTTTTATAAAATGGAAAATATTAATTTTATACATTTCTATCATATTTATTAAAATGCTTTCATGCACCTACATACTTTTTTTTATATAGAATGGAAAGCATCCTTTATATTCCTTGGTAATACAGCCACTTATAAGAATTCTTTTACAAAAAAATAAGTTCACGTCTAACATTTTATTTTATTTTCAAACGAGACATTTATTACACGCCGAGGCAGCGCAGTTTGAAGCCATACAGCTCTTACTACATTTTATATGACACTAAAAGCACCGCTCCAAATGTTACCAAACGAATAAAACTAAACTTTAACAGAAACTCACAGAACTATTGTGGACAATTTTTCAAAAAATAATACACAATTAAGATGGACGAATATAAAAACGGTAAAATCGTGGACATTTGTCAATGAAAGGTGGCGAAGAAGGATAATTTGTTGCTACGCATTAAAAATATACAAGCCCATTTTTCAAATCCTATTTTTACGTTCTTAAATTGAAGAACCTTGATGAAAATGTACTATATTTGTATTCAATGATAATACTAAAAGCGTAAACCAGGGAAAAAAATAACATATCAAAGCGATAGTAGAACCAATATATTATTTCTCGACAGTGTATAAGAAGAGTTTCTTTACTTATATGTTCGCTTGTAACTAGAGATTTGAAAAGATTTGAATGCCGTATTTTTTTAATATTGAGTTGAATTTTTCTGAAAAGGATGTAAGCTATTGACAAATTTTATATATAGCCCCCTGATCCCCGAATATAACATCACTGATCAGATCCCTGAAGATTATATATATAATATATATGTTAAAGGCAGTAAAGTTAATTCATTTTCACCCACTTCAGTGGCCACATCGTCTAACGCGCTACTCTTGCAGAAGACAAGACTGCCAATGACGGGGAGATCGAGGTTCAATTCTCTGTCAGGTGTAAAGAGTTATTTTCCAAAAGGGTTTTTCACTCCCCCTAAACGCAAATGCGGGTATATTTCACATAAATATACCCATCGTAAGCCCTAAAACTAATTAGCACATAAGCATTTAATCCGAACGAGTGGTAGACACGGTACTAAAATAAAAGAGTATTCATAAGATATAAAGAAGTGTTTCTGTTATATGTATTCACACATACAGCGAGGGAACTTAATCATTAATTTAGGTGAGAATTTTTCTTTTACGGAGTGTATACTTTTGCTGAAAAGGTTTTAAGTTGTTGACAAATGGGCTATGTCTTTAGTGAACTTTTAAATTACGTTAAAATCAATATAATT
This sequence comes from Timema californicum, assembly GCA_902141385.1. Taxonomy (NCBI): domain Eukaryota; kingdom Metazoa; phylum Arthropoda; class Insecta; order Phasmatodea; family Timematidae; genus Timema; species Timema californicum. The sequence continues at coordinate 80,926 of CABFOW010000451.1, read as the reverse complement.
TAAGATATTTCACATATAAATAGTTTTTTTTCGTGTACCTGTGTATATGTTCACTTATAGCTACTTAATCGAATTGGGGGAGGTGATTCTTTCACCAATGTTGAATGGTTTAATTTAAAGGCGACACGTATTACTACCCGTTCAGGCTCTATACACATTTAAATTAATAGGGTAGGGTTGATAAAAGTGTAGTTTGAAGGTAATATAATCGTAATATCGTGTAGGAAGAGTGAGGAAACCGTATTGGAAATAAAACAAACTCCTCTATTTACTCTGCCTGTAATCGAACTCCAATCTCCCCCATCACCTGCGGAACAAACCAAACAATACTGACGCCTTTGTCCATGTGTCCCCCCCCCCCGCCCATCCAAACCCCGTAGTTTAAACCCACTCTTTATGTCAGCGTTGTCACTAGAGCGCGTTGGCATGCGACACCAAAAGCTTCGGCGCTTCTTATTTTCAACTTCTCTACGAGGGGAAGAACCGGAATGTGAGAACATGATCCCAGAGAGGTGTGATGCGACTCAAAATCAATAGTAGGGCAAGCCCGCTTCGGTGCCCGCATGGTCTAAGGCGTCACGCTCGCAACGGATTGGCGTGTCGAAAACAGGGAGGTTCGAATATCGCTCGGGTGTACTCAAGGTTCTTTTTACAAAATGGTTTTACACTCTCCCTTCATGCAAATGCAGGTACACTTCCTATAAATATAACCTTCACCCTTCTTAATCCCTCAAATCACTAGCTTAATCAGTAAATGAGCTTATAACCTGAACGGGTAGTAAGACGCGGTGCTAAAAAAAAAGAAGAGATTACCAGCTTCGGTGGCCTCATGGTCTAACGCACTACCTTCGTGTTGAACTCGAGTGCCGAAGACGGGGAGATCGGGGTTCGATCCCAGTCGGGTGCACTAATAAGGTGGTTTTCTATAAATGGTTTTTCACTCTCCCTTCACACAAATGCGGATACACTTCATCTGAATTTCAATCACCCTCATCAGTGTTGTTATAAATATACATATAAACTGAACCGGTAGTGAGACACGGTACTAAAAAAAACCCAGCGAGAGTAGCCCTAAATAAAAGTTTCCTTGGGCTCTGATTGCAGGGTCACTGGTTAGATATCAAAGAGCGTCTAGGTTATTATTAATGAGAGGTCTCTAAAGAAACCAACCCATCTCACAGCCGATTAACCGGGAAATTATATATTATACTAGCAGATTGTCGCAGTGACAGCGCCATATTACCACGTTCAAATGTATTTATAGCTTTTTTTTCTGGGAAAAGTTCCTAAAAAGGATAAGGCCTCACTCGACTTTCTAGTTAAAGTTTTACTCGTCAAAGGCTATCAACTTTCCATATAACTTAAAATGACCCTTACTAAATCCTTCGTCTTAATGTTGCACCATACCAATTACTTACGTAAGGATTTTGTTATTATTTCTAACCAAAGATAAAATATTCTTCGTCTTGTTGTTGCACCATACCCATTACTTACGTAAGGATTTTGTTATTATTTCTAACCAAAGATAAAATATTCTTCGTCTGGTTGTTGCACAATACCAATTACTTAAGTAAGGATATTGTTATTATTTCTAACCAAAGATAAAATATTTTATTTAACAATCTACAATCATATATCAAAGATTCCATGGTGATGAAAACAAATAATTATGTGAAGGGAATACTTTTTTTTTGTTGGAAGCCACTATTTTTGCCGACATTCTGGACCCTTAAACTTTAAAATGAGTGGATGTTGGTCAAAATCTGTTCAGCAGCATGAAGGAAACTTATCAAATTACATATATAGATTACGCTTTGCTTTAACAGTGGCGTAGCTAGGTTTTATGGAAACTGGAGCGAATTATAAAACGATTCCTCCCACTACCTCGCTATACTAAATTAAGATAAGTTCGAAGATCATATAATATTTATTAGATATATATATATACTACCATTCCATTTAATCAATCTAAAAGTTATTTTTTACATCCAACATAAATTACCCTCGACTCCCTGACGAAACGTTTAAAGGTTAAATGGAGTTTAAGCCTCCAAATTTAAAATCACGAATCCAAACAATCACAGCACAATTCGTGCATAACCTTGATGAAAGCTGTTTACTAACCTATTTACGTCAACTTGCCTCTCCCTGATAAGGAATCTGTTAGTGTATTACTATTATTATATGAGAGATTTAACGTTCACTTTATGAACCGACTGATCATATCAGAACAAGACCTATATACTAACTTAAATCTAGTACAGACACGACATCCAGCTTACCTGTCATTATTATTATTATTATTATTAGCACCGCGTCTTACTACCCGTTCGGGTTATACGCACTTACGCTAATGTGTAATGGTAGGGTGATTGCGAGATGAAATGGAGGACCTACAGTTTAACATGGGATCCGAACCACGGTGGAGGCCTGGCATTCCCCACATTCACAAGATGTCTTGTCAAAGGTGAAGGAAGGGTTTGGTAATCAGATAAATCTGTGCCGGGACCGAGGATTGAACCCCGGCCGCCAGCATAGAAGTCTGACACCTTACCCCTAGACCGCCAGGTCACCTTACGTGTCATTAATTCATAACTGTGAAAGGGGAAACCAACATTCAATACTACTCTTTTTTTCGGCCATGTAAGAAATCGAACCCGGTACCCTTAGCTGAGTAAAATGAAACGTTATAGACTGAGCTAAGGTGTTGAAATTATGTTTAGTTAGCTCATATTATGGGCGTAGGATGTGAGATAATAGAAGTGTAAAGCGCGTGCTCAAAATAATTCTTGCTAAGGTCGCGATACTCATTTAATTCCTTGCTAAAATACCGTGCAAGAAGAAAAAAATTATTCTCGAAACTTTTTGCTTTCTCCAGATTGCCGCCCCTTCAACGAATCGCAATATAGTTTTCTGCATTCTTCACTTGTTAACAATAAAAACAGGATTAGTTATCTATATTTTAATATTTATATTTTTAATTGTTTTGTATTTTTTTTAGTATGGCAAAATGGTTTTTACTGTTCTTAAGTTACAAGCTATGTTTAAACCCAGTTATTGATGGTGAATATATATTTCTTCCTTGTAAGGACTTGGCAGGAGAATAACTTTGTATGTGCCTCAAACTTTGTTAAGTTCAATTAAATGTTGTCTAAGGTACAACATAAAAGGTGACCTGGCGGTCTAGGGGTAAGGTGTCAGACTTCTATGCTGGCGGCCGGGGTTCAATCCTCGGTCCCGGCACAGATTTATTTGATTACCAAACCCTTCCTTCACCTCTGACAAGACATCTTGTGATTGTGGGGAATGCCAGGCCTCCACCGTGGTTCGGATTCCACGTTAAACTGTAGGTCCTCCATTTCATCTCACAACCACCCTACCATTACACATTAGCGTAAGTGCGTATAGCCCGAACGGGTAGTAAGACGCGGGGCTAATAATAATAATAATAATAATACAACATAAAATACCGACCCACGGTTCGAAATGTGTAATATGCCTAAATTAGGTGTTATACGTGGGGCGAAACAGGCTCTTAAGATTATTCATTTCACGGTCAATTATCCGGGATGTGTATAGACTGAACAGGTAGTAAGTCACGAATAAAAAAAACAAACAAGAAGTTAGGTAAGAGATTATACTCGAGTCAGAAAATGTCTCGAAGTGAAGTTTTATGTATTCTTCCCTTGATGAGTTTAATATATTTTGATGTATTTATTTAGCTATGTTTTTAAATGACCACCTCTGTAGTCTAGCAGTGAGCCAGGAACGGGACCAAACTCAAGCCTCATGAGGACAATGACGAGCTACTTGAATAAATAAGTAGCTGCTCCACTCTAGAAAACTAAGATTAACGGCCGGAGGGGTCGTTGTGCTGACCACATGAAACCAGCTACCCGCCAATGTTAGCACAAACATATCGATAACGGTGGCTACCGCTCGATCTCAGGATCATGTCATGGAGTTTGTTTGTATTTTTTTTAATGTGATTAAATGGTTTCAATAATTGTCTAATTTGCAATATTTCCTATACAATAATGTAGAAAACCTCACCATTAAGTGATGCCTGATTCGATATGTATTACCTACCAAAGATGGGTGGCATTCGTGAGGTGAGAGAGGTTTCTAATGAATTAAATTGGGAGCCTTTATTCTTCACACTCTCGCATTTGAAAACTTCACCCCTCACCCCCTATTTTCAATGATACACACAACGCGAGTCTGATAACAAATTAATCTACCAAGTAATTAATTAATTACTAAGCTGAAAACAACAAAATCAATGGCATTCACATGATTAAAAAACAAACATGTAAAACACACTGTGTAAAAGCAGAAAACATTATTCGTTGCATCCGATCAGGATTGGCTTCTGGGTCAGTCCGGGAAACAGTTGCATTTTTTTATTTACAGGTTTTCCCTAAAATATAAAATACTAGCTGAAGTAACCAGCGTTGTCCCGAGAGAAATAGTTTTAATCTAATGACTGTACAAGGACGGTAGCTTTAAGGTCAATGCCATTAAGGCCACCATTGCTCGGGGCCTTGTTTACCTATCTATCTTCTTTGTCTCTCATGAGTTTTGAGCGATATCTACCTCACGTAGAAGTTTGAAAAAAAAAATTACTCTACTTCCAACCCAATTTTTAATTAATTAAGCTTTGGTGACCTGGTGGTCTAGGGGTAAGGTGTCAGACTTCTAAGCTGGCGCCCGGGGTTCAATCCTTGGTACCGGCAAAGATTTATCTGATTACCAAACCCTTCCTTCACCTCTGACAAGACATCTTGTGAATGTGAGGAATGCCAGGTCTCCACCGTGGTTCGGATTCCACGTTAAACTGTAGGTCCTTGATTTCATCTCACATTCACCCTACCATTGCACATTAGCGTAAGTGCGTACAACCCGAACGGGTAGTAAGACGCGGTGCTAATAATAATAATAATAATAATAATAATAATAATAATAATAATAGTAATAATAATAATAATTAATTAAGATAAATCTAATTTAAATTTTAAAATACCTGCTTCGAGTCGCACATGTTTGTGCACAAGGGCTACTCATTTTTGAAATTTCAAACCTCTGCATATGGTATATATTGCGCAATTCTCACAAAAAACAGATACACTATGTTTCATTAATATAGATAAAACATATATTGATAAAGATAATATAACCTAGGTCACCTCCTATTAAACTCAAGCACCATAAACTAAAGATGCAAATTAATCCCGAGGAAGAATAAAAGACCAAACAGATGTCGAGAAGACAAAGAGAGTTAGGAAGAAAATCAAATGAACATAAAAATTGAAGAGATGGTAGTAATATCAAAACCATAATACCTCTCAAACCTGTTGGCCTTATAAGTTGAGCCTTTACTAGGTTTCATATAATAAAGGACAGTGTGTTCAAACTAGTTTTAAATTACTATATTTTTGTTGGGGAGTCATTTCTGAACTAACAAAATTTGTCTATAAAATAAACGCTGTTAGGGACCATATCATAACTTATATTGTCACTGCGATACAATGGAACATCGTTTATCCGGCCTAACCGAGACCGTGTATCGTCCGGATTAACTAAAATCCGAATAGTCCGGAAATTATAGGAAAATGTATTGAAACAAAATATATGACTACAATTCACCATTTATTTTCACAGTAATACATCATTAAGCACTTGGAACATGTTACTTATTATTTTATGAGCGAATAGTAGTTTTAATTTTTTGTTGTAAATAGAGTACTGTACCACTGACTTCAGTACAGTTTTAGTTCATCACAGTACTGTACTCGCCCTGCGACTACGAGTATTGTAATTAATTACTGTAATTGAAGGGAGTTTAAAAGTTAATTAACGCGACATTTCATTTCGGATGAACCCGTAATCAGGATCAATGAAGGCCGGATAAACGAGGTTCCACTGTAATAGTAGTTTTGTGAACAGTTTATCTCGATCACTCAAGTGTTCTAATCTTTAATACATTTTAAGTTAAAATTTCTATTTTGACTTAAAGTTGAAATGTCTCCTATAATTTATCCTTGGAATAAAATTTATATTTTTCCTTGATGATAAAATTAGAAAACCAATTAATATTATATTAAATAGTGCATAAGATACATAGGGAATAACCGTGGCTTACTTGGTTCAATACCTAAGTTTTACGATGGATATATACTCGCTTTGCTCATTGGGGATCCGCCCCCAAACTCCCAGTTGGGTTTCTTTGCAAACCAATGTAATTCCAGAGCCGTTTTTTGATATGTCTTACCATTTAGCCACAAGAGACCTCCAAAGAAATGTCTGCACCGACTTTAAAGTTGCTCCACCGTTTTGAATTTTTTCGGGGGTTAAAAATTAACATTTTTAACATTTTGGAATTTTCCCGTCGGTTACAAGCTAGAAGCCATAAGTGTGCCAAATTTCCAGTTTCTAGCTCATCTGGAAGTGGGTTAACATTAATGTCAGTGAGTGAGTCAGCCATGTGGATTTATAGTAGTATATATAATATATATGATAATATCATACGGCCTAAGCTCAAAGAATATTCCTGACAAACTTCGTTGATAAATGATCCATGAATTTGGGAGTCATCTCGGAACAAGCACTCTTAACTGTCTAGCTAGGTAAGAGAGGACCTTCGCTCCATCAGTAAAAAATAGTACCATAATTATTATTGAAATGTCATTGATTTATTAGTAAAACATCAATAAACTCCAACAAACATCCTGACAGTGATTTACATGACAGTGCAAATGTTAAAGAAAATACGCCTTAACGTTTATTTTAAAACAAAAGTGTATTAACTAAGCAGGTACAAGCCAGTTCCAAACAAAAAGAGGAAAACATAATTTAAAACAAGCTTGAGCAGTTTTAACTGTCCCATTCCGCGACATCAGCAACAAGACAGAAGAGAGGGTAGGGGGAGTTACCAGTCAGACACACTAGCCGTGCATCTAATCCCCACAGGTCCATTACCAATAAATTGACGACACGGAAACGACCGTGATTGGTCTACGGGGCTGCGATAGCGGCGGATATCTCACCCAACCGTTTCCCAATAAAAGTCGATATTACTCCCATTAGCAGTAATGCATTTGCAGTTATTACTAAAGACAAGAGCTTCAAACCCAGCTTCGGTGGACGCGAGGTCTAACGCGCTACTCTCGCAGTAGACCAGACTGCTGATGACGGGGAGATCGAGGTTCGAATCTCGGTCGGGTGTACCGAAGGTGGTTTTTCTAACAAAAAAAAAAAATTCTCGTTCCCTAAAACCATTATCGTAATTAGTAGATAAGTGTATAACCCTAACGGAAAGTAGGACATGGTATTAAAAACAGAAGCTTTAAATTATTATACATGGATCAAATCTTTTATTTCTTGAATAGGAAATTTAAATTTTCTTTCGAATCTCAAATTCAAATTAAAGCCCTCAAATTAAAATAAAAAGTCGTTTAAGGCTTGGTGCCACTAACTAAATGCCATTTTGTTTGCCACGTCTATTACGTCATGAACAACAAAGATACACTTTTTTTTAAACAAATTAATCATGAAACAACTTTTTTTTTTGTGTGTGCGTGATTATGTTACTCTCTCAACTTAACAAGCCTATTTAATTCCTTCTACCAATTAAAATTGTTACTTCAAGTCAAGGTCCTCATAATTGAATTGGAGATATTTTTTTGAGATTTTTATTACTCTAGAATATTCTTAAGGAGTCGAGGAATTCGAAGCACTCATACATACACACCGTATACATATGGGCATATTTGACAATTAGAAAAGTTAATAGTTCTATTTTAATGTTTTTAATACGTCAAGTCATGTGATTTTAATCTGTATATTTTGATATATATTATCAATACGTACAAAGTTACACTAATAATATTTAGTAAAATGTTATCAATGGCAGCCAGAATAAAAAAAATAAATATTTTATAAAGGGTGCTCCAAATGTTCATTCGCAAGAGAATCCAGTTATATGTTAACCTCGTTTGCTGTATTAGCCCCGTCGAGCTGGCTGACTACTTTGCTTCTGTCAAGTCAAGTTCTACGATGTCTGGCCAATTTCCTGTTCAATTGATGTACTCAAAGTTTATTCACTACATATGAATAAATTATCAAAGTATGTTCGAACCCAGTTATTGGCACAGTATATATACTTCTTCGTTCCAAGGACTTGGCAGGAGAATAACTTCTCCATGTAACGTGCATGTGTCACAAATTTGTAAGTTCAATTTAACTATGAAGGTGACGTCTGCGTTCCGTGGGAGAGCGCGAGTACTTCCGCATGGGTACCATCAAGGGACATCAAAAATAAAAGGTACGGTGCACTGAAAATAATTTCTCCCACTCTTATCTTAAATTATAAATTTACTACAAACTTGTAAGATTTGTAAAACGAGATAATAGGTTTATACAATGTTGTAGAAACAATCTAGTACTAAAGATTATAAATAAAATAATATACACTAACTACTTCCTCCATGGTATTAGGAACTAGGAACACTGTTACAGGAAAATTGAGAAAACATAAATATATTTGTCCACCAAAATGCATAAGAATCAAATTCTTTTTAAAAACGCGAATTAAAAAATATAGGCCTATATATTTGATCATAGCTCAGAAGATATCGGTTTTATGAAAATATATTTCGAATACAAGAATTGTATCCTCAATAGTACTATAATTTACAATGATAAGTTATTTCGTATCGCAAATAGCTGCGAAGAAATTATGAAGCTCACAAAACCCCCCGTTTGTGAAGTACCCTCAAAGTCATAAAAAAAAAAGAGAAATGCCATTTGGTTTATTATGACAAATAGGCCTAATTTCCAAGATATAAAATTTAATTAAAATCGTTATAGCGAATTTCGAAAAAATTGATTTGTTTTCTCTTTTTGCTCATCAGTAAGCTACCCTTAAATTTAGGGTTGGATATGCCACTTGTACAATTATTATAATTGCAAGGGATTGCATATTTAAGAATCAAATAGCCAAATCCAAAAGCATAAATAATAGCTTTGGCTATTTGATTCTTAAAAAATACCAAGTTTGAGCCTAATCGGTAAATATTTTCAGCTATAGCCCGAGGTACAGACAAACAGCATTGCGAAAACAACTTTTTTGCTTTCAGGATGTCATGTGAAACGACGACATTTATCAAAATCTCTAGTTAGATTTTTTTTTTACTATCACAATAATTTTTCTCATAGGTGTTGAGTGAAAATAAAAAAGCTTGTTTTAAACATGGTTTCACTAGAGAGAAGAAACAAATATCCTTTTTGTGTCGGCTTCCACAAATATAGGTTTAGGCATCCACCCAACCTCACTCTTCCCATAATCCTACTCCCCAAAAATGCTCAAGTTGACTGAACATTACGATTGTCTCTTTATGACGAACATGTTAAAAATGAGTCGTTTAGAAAATGCACATTTAAAAGTGCTTGTATAATACAGTATCAACACTAGCGAGCCCGTGTCGATAAACTCAACCTGGTTCAAGGAGGGCGGCGAAACTTCCGTAGGGCTGAGGATCTGGTGTATGCGTCGCTAAAAATAAAAGGTGGACTACAACCTAGGTGATCTTATTTCAACATAGAATTGCATCTAAAAAGCACTAAACCACTTCGGTGACTGCATGGTCTAAGACGTCACTCCTGCAATTAACCGGACTGCCAATGACGGGAATAAATAGGTTAGAAACCCGGTCGGGGACAGTAAGTTTTTTCCTCTAATCTATTCCCCCCTCTATCTCTCCCCCACACACCAGGCAAATGCGAACACACTTATTCTAATTCAACGTCTACTACCAAAATTAATTCGTGGCAAAAGTAATTAAGATAACCTATATCTGGGATGGTTGATTTAAGGAAAAAGAATGTCACCCAATAAAAAATTAAAGTTGATCGATCAGCTATTGTAATATTTGAAAGTTGTAAAAGCTACCAAAGAGCAGGCCACTTAAAATATGTATTTAATTAGTCAAGAGATTGGAACTACGGTCGTTCAAAATACACCAGCTCTCAAAAGTGATGACTGTGCATCTCACCACTTGGCGTATTCATACGTGCACTCTCTAACTTATCACAATAATGTTAAAATTATATAAAAGTTGGCAAATAAACTCTAGTTAGTAAGAGTGTATCGACAGTTCAATGGGTTATAAAAAACACGCTCTTCGAAATTTTTTTAATAAATAGTAGGATATAATAATATATAATTTCCCATAGAGTTAATTGTAATTAGAAACATAATTTTTAAACCCCTCGTATTTATTAACTAGGCCTACCTTTTAATATTATTACTTGGAAAAAAGCACAATATTTTGATAATCATAAAAAACACATTTCAAATTAAACAGATTAGAGTAAATTATTGTTTAAGACATTTTTGAAAGAAAAATGAGAAGAAAAAGAATCTATCATCAGTGAAGCAACATAAAATGCTTTTATTATTAATACAAACTAAAACAAACTATTATTTATAATGTAAAACCCTCCCCATTTAACTTTTTTTGAATAAAATCGTTAAAATAATTTACGATTTTGAAAATATTTAAAATTTCCAAGAATCAGTATCACCCTTTAAATAAATTTTAAATAATTTTTTTTTAAAAGTAAACAATGTTATTTATCGTGTTAAACAGTACTTTAGATATACATTTTGCATAAAATAGTTAAATCCATTCTCGATTTTTTTCTTCCAATGTTTCAAAAATTGGCCATGAGTAAACAAACTACTTTTAACTTTAGAGCTAAAATCAAAATCATGATTTTGCCTCAATGATAATATGACATCAAAACGTCACGTTTCAACGACATCCATAAAAACAATTTTTTTTATAAAGCCCCAAGTATAGAGAGATATAGAGGAAAGACAGACATGGGAACGGGAAAAACACCTTAAGACCTTTTTTTGAATTCGGAAGAACATTAGGCGTCAAAAGACATTATTATTTCAAGCTCAAAATTTGTCACGCTTACAATTATCTTAAGAAGAGACAGGCCTAGCTGGTATAGTGATCATCACCGCGGGCTACCGATATATAGGTCCCGGGTTCGATTCCAGGAGGCACCATAGGTGTTGTCGCTTAAAGAGAGACTGTTACTATGGTCAAGATTGTCTGGTTAATTAGGCTTAAGTTAGTTTTAATATTTACACTGTCTATAGACATTCTATTTCGGGTATGACGCGTCGTCAACCTCCTATAGTGTACTCTGGGCAACGTTCTGTTCCAACAAAGCGGTTAAATGTCCACATACATAGCGACCGAACTAGATAATACATCTCTTACGGTCATACCACCCTTCCACCCCCTTAAAAAGTATATATAAGCATTATTATTATTATTATTATTATTATTATTATTATTATTATTATTAGCACCACATCTTACTAACCGTTCGGGCTATACGCACTTACGCTAATGTGTAATGGTAGAGTGTATTGTGAGACGAAATGAAGGACCTACAGTTTAACGTGGAATCCGAACCACGGTGGAGGCCTGGCATTCCCCACATTCACAAGTCGTGATATAAGAAAGTAAAATCATAGAAAGCGAGTGCAACAACTCCTCATGTAAGCGACAAAAGAAATGAGCATGAGTACAATTCAATGTTTACAATCGAGTATATTTTTCTATTATTTATATAACAACGATAATTTATCATTTAATGGGAACAAACAACAGCTCTTGGGACATAATTATGATGGATGATCAAAAAAAAGAAGCTTAGGTCACGCGATTTAGAAATGGGTTATATATAACCAACCTAATTATATGAAGTAGAAAATGATGTATTTTACCCTCTTTGTTGATACAACACCACACATACTTTCCGAACAAAATTCATTCTTTGAGTTTTCCTATTAATATATATACTAGATTTTTTTTAAAAAAAGAGTAAAAACAACCAAAAATAGAGCGTCAACATAAAACCTATGCTATGACCTTGAATAATAATACACAACGACACTAGCAAAACTCTTTATCAACATTATCATGCAAATAAATTCCATTTTAGGTGAACAACGCCCACCCCTTCCCCCGTGTCATCTTTCTCCCCTGAGGGAGCCTTCGGCAAATTTTGGGGAAAACACGAGCCTGCTGGGAGTAGTCATCTCCCGTTTTACTTCAGCTGCTTGTAATGAGGGTCACACGTCAATAAACCATACCGGCGGGACGGTTCGTATGTGGCACACACGCATATCTCCCGCGGGGCTTACATGTACAGTCATCCGCGATCAATCGAAGAATGGCATTTTGGTCGTGTCCCTCAGATTGTTAGTTCTGAAACAAGCTAGGATTCTGTTTAGCACCCATTCGGGTTATACGCTAATAGTTTTAGGGATGAGGAAGGCTATATTTATAGTGTGTACCCGCATTTGCGTGGAGGGAGAGTGGAAAACCATTTAGGAAAAGCCACCCTCAGTACACCCGACCGAGATTCGAACCTCGATCTCCACGTTATTGGCAGTCCAGTCTACTGCGAGAGTAGTACCTCAGACCATACGGCGACCGAAGCAGGTCTGAGATTATTTAATAATCCCCACATTGGTGGACACGCGTTTTCAATGCCGTGGGTTCATCTATGCAATGATTTTTGGAATAGGTCCGGTCTGAAAGGTATTTTTTGCTATCAAAATTGTACTATATTAAAGAACTACGGCAGGGCAAAATACCTTTCGGAATAGACTTCATACAAAAACCAGTGTATAATTTAGTTTACCAGTGACGAGGTGGTCAGGGTTCGAATCCTGACTGGGTGCACTTAGGATGTTTTTTCACAAATGGTTCACCATTCTATCTCTCCACAAATGATGGCATATTTTCCCTAAAATTCTAGCCTCTCCTATCCCGGTATCATAGTTAAGTATTTAAATTCCCTGGCTTTTCCTTATTTTTGATAAGTACATTTCAAGCCCAAATTCAAGGGATACTTGCAGTTTAAAAAAAATCCATAACACTAAAGCGGGATAGACTAAATACAGCTAATTATGTTATCTTTGATTGCGTAGGATTTACTGTACCTTCCAATGAAATCCGAAGGCACGCATGTGTGAAAACCAAACTAGTTAGGGAACACGTCAACACATCACTATCAAAGGCAAAGGATATGTTGAACTGTCATGTTATATGCCTATACCTAGAGCACGTTATCAAAGCAGAGCTTAATTTACAAAGTTGATTTGATAGAAAATTCATTTTGGTCAAACTAAAAAAAAAATTACATAAGCGAGAATAGTTTTACTTTTATATACATATATATATATATATATAAAATAGCATTAAGATATATTATATTTTTTTAAATAACGAAATAAATCAAATATTTAATAGTTTAATGGAGTAGTTTTACTGTGGAGATTTGTTGATAAATCTTTCGTAATATAGGACAAACACAACAACTAGATTTAATATCATTATTACGGTTAATATTTTATTTTACTTGAGATTTATAGACCTACGTGGTTAATTATAAACAAAAACCAGACACCAGGATAGCAAACTTAATATAAAGTATAAGAAAATTACCCCTTAACCCTTTTTAATAATAATACTTTTTTGAGGGTTCGTGAAGAATTTTCTGAGTTCTCCATATTTTCAATCAAATTCAATGACATCTCAAAATTTACCCTGACATTAAAAAAATTACGATTTTTACAGGTTTACCCTGTCTGTAGCCAGCATGATACTGCCAACAAATTGATAAATATCTACGTACGAAGACTAGGCGCTAGACGTACAGTAGCCCCATGGCTTATTTGGTGCTGACTAACAGCTCACATCTGACTTCTTACAGTCAACATTTAGGTATATACACATTTTGACTGCCAGAAGTGACAGCTGCTAAACACATGGTTTTGAAGATCATTTGGTTCGGCGTAGGGATACATAATTTGGTCTGGTAACTTTTCAAAGCCATCAGCTGTCAGTCAGCAACAAAGAAGCCGTGGGGCTACTGTAGACCTACGGTATTAGGATAATTTGGTTTATAAATTATATTTTGATACATGTGATTTTAGAAATCGTACGATATATTCTTCTGTTTGGATACAATTTTGAAAATTGCAACCTCACAGTCCAATTTAGAGAGAGATAAACTTTTTTACAGTTACAAAAGTTACCATTAATAAAATAGTGTTTTATCAATGTTGAACACAAAAAAGGGTATTATTTCCTTAAAGTTCCTTTATATCAAAATCCTACTCTACAACTACTAGGGATTTGTTATTATTTACCGAGTCTTCCTATCCATTCGGGTTATGCGCGTTAATTAATTAATCCAATGGAATTGGGACGAGGAAGGAGTTTTAGAGTACGGTACTATATTTGCGTGGAGGTAGAATTTTAAAAGAGTTTTAGAAATAATCCACATCAGTACTCCCGACAGGGATTCGAAACTCCGACCTCGCCTTTATCGAAAATCAAATCAATTGTCAGAGTGACTCATCAGACAGTACGATGCGGGTGAGGTATAGTTTAATTTTGACCAGACTGTACATTCAGATGCATGCGCATGTACCCCCAACTATGTTACATTAGCTTTAACTGTCCCCGACATGTCCTCACAAGGGGTTCGAACTAAGTACATTGCGGAGTCGAGCTGACGGACAGTTACACACCGCAACAGTTAACTGTTAACACATCTTGTCGCAAATGTCACTGCACCATGTTCGAAAACAGATTATGTCCTAGTGTTTGAATAAAAAAAAGAACCCAACCAGAAACATGTGTTTATAGAAAGCACTGGTTTCAAATAAAAGCCCTATGCATTTTGTATTTTAGGAGAAGAATTATAACATACTAATCATGTTTGAGGTGAATTGTTTTGTACGAGCGTGAGAAAAGGATATAAAGGTATAGCAAGTTAATAGTTAATAGCACCTACATTGGAATTCAAACCGGGGACTTCAGAACTTTGTTATCCTGAATAACCTTCTAGCCAATGTCATTAGACTAATTACTCTAAGGAACTGAGCCATTTTTAAACATATTCCACTTTAATTATATTTTGTTCACTGTCATTATGAGAATCAACCAAATTATTGATATGATTAAAATACAATTTGTTAAAAAAAATACAAATTTAGGTCTGATTATAGATAATTATTAATAAAATAATGTTCTAATTTAGTTTATATTATATATTTTACAGTATTATGCCATGATTTTTTCAAAGCAAGTGGGTAAAAAAAAAGTTGCACACCAAAATAAGAAACAAATGAAAAGCTTAGGGCTATAGAATTTAGAGATAGAATAAATAGAATCGTACTCAAGGGTTTCAATCGAACCGAATACATAGACATCTTATGAATAATTTCCGCACGTTTTAAATGCTATCACCTATAGCAGGGTTTCGATTTCGGTAAGACGAAGCTTAGAGAAATACTCGTATAAAATTATCCACACGGTCCACAGTGATAACATTTTATTATATTTTATAGATATTTATAATATTTATCAAATAAAACCAATATGTTAATACGTTAAACTAGATTTAGTATCGTTCCTAGCGGTCCGATAAGGACCTTAATATGAAAACTGGATTATAGTTGCATATCCATCATTAGAGTTCATAGTGACCCAAGTTACATTATTTTTGTGATCAACTTCTTACTAACCGTTCTGGCCACCTGTATAGTTAGACAAAGTATTTGGATATGAAAGGCAAATAATAAAAGACTGACGCCTGCATCCACGCGACCACCGTTGTGTGTTGTAGTCCCAATCCTATTGTAAATAAGACTATATCGAATTGTATTTTTCTGTTACCACCGCGTCTTACTACCGGTTATGGTTACACATATGTATGGTGGAAGAAAAGTAGGAAAACATTTAAGGAAAACCACCCTCGGTAGACCCGACAGGGATTTGAACCCAGATCTCCCCGTCATCAGTAAGTCAATCTAGCATGAAAGTAAAGCTTTAGACCCACATCGGTGGCCGCATTGTCTAACGCACTACTCTCGTGTTAAGACTAGATTGCTGAAGACGGGGAGATCAGGGTTCGATCCCAGTCGGGTGTACAGATAAGGGTTTATCCTAAATGGTTTTATACTCTCCCTCCACGCAAATCCAGATGCATTTCCTCTAAATTAGGACTTCCTAATACCTAACACATTAGTGTAATTAGTACATAGGTGTAACTCTCGAACGGGCGGCACTAAAAAAATAATAATTAAAGCTTTAGATTATTTGGTCACTAAAACGTGTTTTTTTCTGTTTAATTCAGTAGAAATACAATATCTTATATATAAAATTCTCGTGTCACAATGTTCGTTCCCGTACTCCTCCGAAACGGCTTGACCGATTCTCATGAAATTTTGTGAGCATATTGAGTAGGTCTGAGAATCGGCCAACATCTATTTTTCATACCCCTTAGTGATAAGGGTTGTCCACCCTTAACATTTTTCTATAATTTTTAGACATTTTTT
>CABFOW010000451.1:39099-51656 GCA_902141385.1 Timema californicum | reverse complement strand
CCCGTTTTCCTACATCCTGTTTTACCGACTTACCACCCCAACGTAAATTTAGAAATATCTACCCTTCGAGACAAGTCGTGTCAAAGCCAATGTTTGTTACGGTTTTTATGCCACCTTAAAGCTATCAAGTATATTGAGTAAGGATTGATGGTAGGTTAGGTTCCAGAATACGTAAAAGCTATGGTGAGAAGGTTTGTTGGAGATGTGTTATATAGTACGTACAGTCTAAGATGAGTGGTGGGTTGGAGGCAGGGGGTGTTCTGTAAAAACAAAAAAGTCATGAAATTTCCCCCATTGTCATTTTATTCATATGTTTTAATCATTCTATAGATAGTAAAGGACTCAGAAAGACCAGGATTTAAAGTCGTTGAGTATAGCAAGGGTTTACTACCTCCCCACACCACGTGACACGGCAGCGTTTAGGATAGTCTCATCTTACCAGGGATGGAGTATAGCGAGGGTTTACTACCTCCCCACACCACGTGACACGGCAGCGTTTATGATAGTCTCATCTTACCAGGGATGGAGTATAGCGAGGATTTACCACCTCCCCACACCACGTGACACGGCAGTGTTTAGGCTAGTCTCATCTTACTAGGGATGGAGTATAGCGAGGGTTTCCTCCCTACCCACACCACGTGATAAGGCAGCAGCCAATAACATGGTGCGGCGACATCGCCTCTGCCAATTATTTATTACGAGCCGCCGTCATAAAGAGCCCAGTAAAGGAAGAAAAAAATACGACAGTAAAGACAAGAGAAGGTTCTCGTAAAATCGAGAAGCGGGTGAAAGGGTAGGGGGAAGAGTGGAGATGTCAATACCAACATAATAGAAGAAATCAACAGACAAAGAGATAACATCACCAATGCTAAACGATTGCTATGCCACAATCCCCAAATAGTTGAACAAGTATTTAAATAAAAACATACCATCTTAAAACTAGATAAAAATAGATTATTTATCCCTGAATGGTCGGTTTTAGGACGGACTACAAGTATATTTGTAAGTGTAATATTAACGGGCCGTTAAATTGGCAGCGGGTCATTTTCAATATTTATACAACCCAATTTGTTATTTTTATGCTTATATAAAAGGCAACACCCACTAAATCACTCGTTCGTCCTCATATTTCTTCCAACCCTGGGTCCATACACTTGAATTTTTCTCTGCACGATTCTCACCAACCCACTACAGGACACAAAACATATATTTAATTACAGTACTCGACCTCAACCGCAAATCAGACCGGACGAAAGATAAGCTTTTATATACATGTCCAGAAATAAGTCACGGTAAAGTTAAGACTTTAAAAGTAATAATAAATAGTATAAATAGTATAATAAAGTATAAGTCAACATTTACAAGATATATTCTCAAACAAAACAATATGTACTGTAAGTAAATGCACGATAGAGATTGATTTAATTCCTTTCGGACCTGTTGAAAAAAAAAAGTTTGAACTTACCGTGAACTGAGTCTAGATAGAAGTTCACTAAAAGGTATGAGGATACAGTTAAGGGAGTAGTTTGTTAAGGAGTTTAAAGGGGCTTAAGAGATGAACTCACGGCTCGGCTACCCCCTTTCTTTCCAACCCCCTTTACCCCTCCTTAAAACAAATCCTAGATTGAGCCAAAGTTTCCACCGAAGGTGGCTGAAAGTTTTTGGTCGGTCGTTGTAGCAACACAATGACCGCCGCCTCTGGCAAATACACCCACAAGGCACCGCGGATTAGAACAATTGCCTTCTGTAACAACCCAGATTGCATTACCCGGAGTTACTCCCTTAAACTGCGGGAAACTTTACTCCTGAGAAAACTAAATATTACCTCCTGTCAACTTGAATTTTTCAGAAGACTAAAAAATATATATATATACAATTTAAAGGAGTACCGATTCAGTAAAACCGATTACCGATTGTTTAAAATAATTGTTCATGCTACGATTATTTACACCGATTAATCCCGATTATCGATTATTTATTAATAACAATTGGGAAATATACTTAAGAGAATGATAAAGAGTTAATGTAGTTATTAAAAAAAATATTTTATGCATAACAAATATATTATGCCGAAACGGCACAATTTAGAACTAGATTTTTAGTTTTATCAACGGTATGAGCCTATATTTCTTTATCTGGTTATGTATTCGTTGCATAGCCCACAACCCAGATGCAGTGTATGTATATAACTGTTTCTTTTCTTTTTCTCTATCTCGAGTTTGATTACTAAACGCCTGCCCAGAAAATTTTGCTTTATATTTGACTTAGAAAAAACGATTAATCGACACAATAATCACCGATTACTATTAAATGCCGATGCACTAATAATCGCCCGATAACGATTCATCGGTATCCGCATAGGTACATCCCTATATGTATATATATATATATATATATATATATACATACACACAAAGGTAGACCCTATTTCTTGCATTTTCTGAACCAAATGATTGTAATAGGCACAATACTTATAATAAACCAATTTAAATATAGACCATACACAACATCCAGCCCCCCAGACGTAAATTCATCACTGTGAAAAAGGGAAACCCACATTTCACCAATGATGCATTTTTCGGCCATGTCAGGAATCGAGTCCAGGACCCTTAAAATAGTGGGCAGACACGCTATTTATTGAGCCAAAGTGTAGTAGGACTTTCAGGTATTGTTTAATGGGCTTTCGTAAAGTTATAGAAGTGCCGTTTTATTGTTACATCACGTGTTATCACCCATCGCATATTTAAATTAATGGGAAGACGATGATAAAAAAGAAAAATTGAAAGCGAAACTATGAAAATGAAAGGTTAGTAAGAAAATTATTTTCAAGCAATGGTTTAGAGGTGGGACAAAATTTTGGAAAAGATAGCAATACCCTTAGAAGAAATAAGTTTTTCATACATAGCTCCTTATAGAATAAAAAAAATATAATATAATCAAATTAATTTTAAATAAATATAGGACCTAACATGATTTAATTAATATACATTAATTTTCTCTAGAACTTATTCTTAATATAAAATAAAGTTGTCTTGTGGCTAAATTTGACCGACCTTATAGATACTGCAATGTTTCAAACAGTATAACACAGTCCAATTTTCAATGGAAGAGCATTTAAAAGTCAGAAAAAAAAAGCCAAAATGGATAATTAATTAGGCTAGTGTTATTATTAAGGTTTTGATAATATCTATCAAAAGTGACAGCTTCATATTGCATGAAATGGCGTATGAATATGTAAAAATAAATCTCGTAACTTTTCTAGCTATAAATAAGGTTCTTCCTGTGAAAAATGGACTGTGGTTATGTTTCACATCAAAATACATTAATTTTTATAAACCTTATAGCAATTTTAAAATAGATCCAGTACTATAAAAACGTAATGTTGAGATTCGAGGTTTTTTTAAAGTTCAAAATAAAAGCTAATTTTGAAAAAATATCAATTGCAACCACATAGGGCAGGGCTTCCCAAACTTTTTATAGTTAGTAAGAAAATTATTTTCAAGCAATGGTTTAGAGGTGGGACAAAATTTTGGGAAAAATAGCAATATCCTTAGAAGAAATAAGTTTTTCATACATAGCTCCTTATAGCATTAAAAAATATTTACAATATAATCACATTAATTTTTAAATAAATATAGGACCTAACATGATTTAATTAATATACATTAATTTTCTCTATAAGTTATTCATAATATAAAATAAAGTTGTCTTGTGGCTAAATTTGACCGACCTAAGAGATACCACAATGTTTTCAACAGTATAACACAGTCAACATGTTCAATGGAAGAGCATTTAAAAAACAGAAAAAAGCCAAAATGGATAATTAATTAGGCTAGTGTTATTCTTAAGGTTTTGATAATATCTATCAAAAGTGACAACTTCATATTACATGAAATGGCGTATAAATATGTAAAAATAAATCTCGTAGCTTTTCTATCTATAAATAAGGTTCTTCGTGTGAAAATTGGACTGTGGTTATGTTTCACATAAAAATACATTAATTTTTATAAACCTTATAGCAATTTTAAAATAGGTCCAGTACTATAAAAACTGTAATGTTGAGATTAGAGTTTTTTTTTAAAGTTCAAAATAAAAGCTAATTTTGAAAAAATATCAATTGCAACCACATAGGGCAGGGCTTCCCAAACTTTTTAGAGACCGTATAACCCTTCACATGTCAGATTTTCCGTGCTATGAGCCTGTACTCAATATTTTCATGGAGCATTAGAATACGGAACTCATACGAAGAGGGCGCTTTCACAAGAAAAAATTTATGTTTTTTCTTGTATGATTTATTTCATTCTCTTATTATGTACGAGTACACGTATTGAAAATTAGCATGTTGCATTTTACTATGCATTATAAGTTTTAATCTTTCCCTGTAGCCACGATGCCCCAGGGCGTCGTTACGTACAGTTTGGGGCTAAATTAAGTTCACAATCACACTTTTCTTGCCGATAACACCCATAGAGCTTTTGAATCTACACATTTAAATATTTAAATCCAATGGTGTAAAATTTGATGGTATCAGAAAGTCAACGCATAAAAGCAAATACAAAATGGTTAGATAAATTATTAGGAAGTGCCAAAGAAAATGTATTAACAAAGAGATCAATTGACAGCCATCAGAATATTTTGTTTGTGTGTATGGCGTTTATTAGAAACGCAGCCATTAAGTTATCTCTATAACATTCTCAATGTAAGGAGGGTTAGATATACTTTGATTTTATATAGGCTCTCAAGAAAATTGGATTATTTAATTCACTAACAGCACTGACATTTAAGCTTGCTCAAATAGTTCTAATCCATTAGGTTTATTGAATAGAAACGGACAAACCTTTATAATGACTATAGTTAAAATGTCTTTTCACCTAAAATTGTATTGGTTGGTTTGGACACACAAAATAAAGTTTAAGTGATTACATTACACATGTTTCAAGTTAATCCGACAAGAAGGATTAAGCGGGAGGAAGGAGGGGGGGAAATACTTTGCTTTAATATGTTTTTCTGAGTTTAGTTTATAGGGGATGTGTACCCACATTTGTGTCGAGAAAGAGAAGAAATTAATTTAAAAAAAAAAGCCCTAACCTCCCCGTTGTAGATAGGAGATTAACGTTTTAGATCATGCGGCCACCAAAGCGATTTTTTTTTGAAAATTGATAGCCATGTTAGTGTGTTTAGTTACTTTAATTATATAATATTGAATTCTGGAGGGTTTTATACCTTAATCGTATCGCTGACAAATACATTCATGCATTAGTTAAAATGGATGACCTGGCGGTCTAGGGGTAAGGTGTCAGACTTCTGTGCTGGCGGCCGGGGTCCAATCCTCGGTCGTGGCAAAGATTTATCTGATTACTAAACCCTTCCTTCACCTCTGACAAGACATCTTTTGAATGTGGGGAATGCCAGTTCTCCATCGTGGTTCGGATTCCACGTTAAACTGTAGGTCCTCCATTTCATCTCACAATCACCCTACCATTACACATTAGCGTAAGTGCGTATANTTATTATTATTTAGCACCGCGTCTTACTACCCGTTCGGGTTATACGCTTTAAGTACTAATTACGCTAATGGATTAGGAATTGGGAAGGTTAAATTAGAGAAAGTGAACCCGCATTTGCGTGGAGGGAGAGTAGAAAACTATTTAAGAAAAACCACCCTCAGTTCACCCGACCGAGATTCGAACCTTGATATCCCCGTCCTCCGCAGTCGAACTCAACACGACTAGCGCGTTAGCCAACTACGCCACCGAGGCGGGTTTTTAGAAGCAGAAACGTCTCATTTTCATCATATACCTGCAATTATTTGAGTTACGAAATAGCTTATCAATGTAAAGATGTAGTACAATTAAAAATAAAACTCTTTTGTTTGAAATGTATTTTTATAAAACCAATAGTTTCTTAGTTATAAGCAAACATATATATATATATATATTTCTTATGGAGTACTTAGAAACATGAAACCGATTGTTATGCTCTATGGAGGAGTGTTTCTGCAACAATGTATATTCTTTCGTTTCACAAATATTACGAACTTTTAGTAAATGCGGTGCATTGAACCATTTATTTAGTATTTTATGTAAATGTAATTTGAGAGTTGGACTATTTGTGCATCCAATCAACTTTAATTCAACGTATACTAACCCACATATTAAACACAAAGCTCATTGACTGGTTTAATGTTGCATTAAAAATGGAGGTTCGAATCCCAGCAGGGTGTTCCAAGTTATTCCCCCCCCTCCTAAATGGTATGCCACTTTACCTTCACGCAAATAAGACACTCTAAATATATATATATAACCTATCTTCACATCAATAGGTTAGTTAAATGGGGATAATCAAGGTTAGTATTGAGAGGCGGCGTAAAAAACACACAACAAAAAAACAAATTTAGTAAAGTGAAAAACATTATGTCAGATTGTATTTGACAATAACCTCTACGTACCGGTGGGCACGCGGACCAAGTGTTAAGCTAATCTAGCTTGTTTATTTAAATTAGTTGATGAAAGATGACACCTAGATTCGGGAATCGAACACGGGACCTTTGACTTAGCGCACGAATGCGTTAACACTGATCTATCCAAAAGAGGTTGGGAGCCAATGCATTAGACCAATCAAACACGGTTTCGGGCATTTCTTGGTTTAAGGTGACGCAATAAACTATTGCAACTAAAAAAACAAACTTTTGGTTTAAAAGATTGCAGTCATGATAAAATCCTCAAAAATTTCTTAATTTTGAAACATTTGAAAAAAAAACCCAACCCCGCAATAATGTCAGTCCAAAATCCTGCGATGTCGACCAACCGGCAGCCATCTGTTGTCGAAGATAGTGCAACCTTTTTTGGGTAAAAGATGTTATGTTATCAGCACAACAAACCCTCCAGCCATTAATCTCTGCTTTCTAAACCAGATCAACTAATTATTTATTTAAGGAGCTCCTCAATTGTCCTAACGAGGTTGAGTTGACCCCGTTACAGACCCACTGCTTCACAGGAAATCTGGAAGCGCCGGGGATCGAGCCCGGAACCTTTGGATAAGAACTCTGTCCACTAGACCATATCAAGAAGTTAAAAAAAACTATTCACGTTGGGGGCCTATAATATTTTACAGAGCCGGTGCCTCCACCACTATAAATCCGGCTCTAGTTTCGGGCGAGTCTATTTTCGATTGAAAGGGAGTATATTTTAATCCAGTCTTAAAGAGTTCACGAATGATTAAGTGAAAGGTGTGTAATAAAGCAGTCCTCGATATCAGCAGTAACAGCCGCACTATTTCCCTTCACAGTAAACGCAGCTTAAGTGCACAAGAGTGGTCCCATAAATCCAGACCGTCGTAGCAGAGAGAGAGAAAGCAGAGCAAATTTCCCTGGGAAACGCGAACCTTTACCAACAGGAAGAACCTAAGTCTCCGTCCGTTATGTATATTTGTGTGTGTGTGTCAATTTCCTTGGTTACAAGTACTATTCGTGTGCGAAGGAACAAGAAACGGTAATGTGGTCCATTCTGATTCATCGACAAATAATTCAGGGGGACATATCAATTATTTATTTATTTTAAGGGACGGGATGTTCTTTCTTTCGATGGTTTTTGGGAAAAATCTCCGAACAATAGATGGCAAAGGAATTTTTTTATGTTATAAATATATTTGGAACTGACGTTAAAGATTTATTTTAACATAGTTGGGGCTACATGTACCGTCTAATGGTTAAAGCGTAAGCTTTATTTGAAACCTATAAAAGTTATTAGATCTAATTTCACGTTTTTTTTAATCACCACGTCTTACTACCTGTTCAGGTAATACGCATAAATGATATTTACTCTGAGGGAATAGGAATGAGGAAGGAAGTATATTGGAAGTAATCTACCAGCATTTGCGTGGAAGGAGAGTGGGAAAACGTTTAGGGGAAAACCACCCTTATTAGACCCGATCTAGATTCGAACCTCGATTTCCTGTAATAAGCAGCACAGTAAAACACGAGAGTAACGCCATAGACCATTCAGCCACTGAAAATTTCACGTATTCATAGGTAAATTATTTATGTGATCTACAGCTGTCACTTCTGATAGATATTACCAATACCTATAGGACTAAAGTAGCACTAATATGGCCAAAAAATTTTGAATTTTCATTCAATGGGTTATGGAAAAGTCTCCCAGAAAGAGATACCAAGGACTTTTTTTAAGAATTAAATCCGTCTTTACGAAAATATAAAAAAATAGTAATTTTAAACCCTGATAAAACTTCAACATATTTCTAGTGTAGGTATTCAGAATCATTACAAGAATACCTAGTTAAAATAATTTCTGGAAGGGGGGAGGGGAGTTGAAACCTTACCCCCCTTTCTTTCTGGGTATAGCCCTGAAACAATTGGTTTAAGTCTATATTTTTCTACTCAATAATCACGTCTTGATTATAAGCGCATGGAATATACTGACTACATAACGAAATACAAGCGACCTCCAATTATATTTCCAGCAGAGATTCAAGTAGAATATACTTGGAAATTAAAAGTTACAGTTTTAGAAATCTTAGTAACAGATTCAGAAAATCCCCATTACGCAAAACTATTAAGGATAATATATGAAGAATGTGTTTTTAATTACAAGATATAAACAATAAAAAAGTAGGGTGAAAATAACAAGCTAAAGTTAATTGCTAGTGAAAAAACTTATAAAGTAACTATTTAAAGGGTTTAAAAAGTGGAATAATTAACTATTTAAACAAGAACATATTTTCAGAAGACATTATAATGGAGGTGAGGTCATTATAGCTCGATGACACATTGGCATGTGAGAACAAATAGTTCAGAAAGCACGTAAAACAGCAAGGCCAGCGTTCACATCCTGTATGGATGTTATATATATATATATAACATCATTAGCATGATTAGCATTTGTTAGCATAACATGTTCAACTAACAATCACACAAATTTATTATGACTCAAACTTAACATTTTAATTTCTCATTTGTGATCATAAAACAAAATCGAACTCAATATTAGGGTGATGAATTTTTACGTTTAGTGTGACCCCAAGCCCAAATATAAATATCATAGCTAGCCCATTTAATTGTGTATTCGTACGATTGTCAGTATACTATTGGCAACATATAGCCCTCCAGAGGCGCAGGTGGCTGCGTTGTCTGATAGATCGTGATCTTGATTATTATTATTATTATTATTAGCACCGCGTCTTACTACCCGTTCGGGTTATACGCACTTACGCTAATGTGTAGTGGTAGGGTGATTGTGAGATGAAATGGAGGACCTATAGTTTAACGTGGGATCCGAACCACGGTGGAGGCCTGGCATTCTCCACATTCCCAAGATGTCTTGTCAGAGGTGAAGGAAGGGTTTGGTAATTAGATAAATCTGTGCCGGGACCGAGGATTGAACCCCGGCCGCCAGCACAGAAGTCCGACACCATAAGCCAAAGGTCCCGGGTTCGATTCCCGTGTCCAGGTGTAATTTTTAAATGTAGAAAATATTATCTAAGGGTGGTTTATTAAAAGCCCATTTCGGAAATTTTATTCAAATCTATAAATAATACACAATATGAGAAAGTTAGTGCGAATGTATCACACCATTAACTTATTTTTGATAAAAATTTATTAACATATACAACACATTTAAACGTTTTGTTTTAGGCAGTATTATTTAAATAATAAAGGTTTAAATTTACAAATGTTAATACTATTTAATTAGAAATACGGTCTTATAGTTAATTTAATTAGTTTCAAAATAATATAAAACTACTTTTTTATCATTATATAACTGTACGATTATTTTATGATTTGTTTTAGTTTGTATATTTTAATGAAATAAAACAATATATTTATCGTCTTATCAGATTAAATGATCCCGTAGAAACCTCTTAAAGGAATTGGTCAATAAAACCAAAATGGCGATCCATCAAGCTGAAATAAAACCTCGCCAGATCGCAACTAAGATTTGAGAACAGTCTGAGATAACGCAGGTTTATAACGCCCTATTAAAAGGTGCCTTATCAGGTGAAATAAACTACCGTTCCTAAGGTTGCATGTACTAAACCTATTTTTTAAAACATAAAATTATTCCAGACGTCATAATAATGTCACACATAATACATAGCTTGTATTTAATAGACGGGTGTGTAATGTACGTGTGATGATGGGTCAAAGACATTTCTTTAAGGTGGGGCGGAAAACAACGCCACTTAAAAGTATGTAGGTATTTTACGAAAAACAATAACCTATTTTAGGGGTAAGGTGTCAGACTTCTGTGCTGGAGGTCCGGGGTTCAATCCTCGGTCCCGGCACAGATTTATCCGACTGCCAAACCCTTCCTTACATTCTTACAAGACGTGTATTAATCACAACTTGTGAATTTGTGGAGTGCCATACCTCCACCGTGGTTCGGATCCCATGTTAAACCGTAGGTCCTCCATTTCAGCTCACAATCACCCTACCATTACACATGAGCATAAGTGCGTATGACCCGAACGGGAAGTGAGGCGTTGTGCTAAGTGATATTATTATTATTATTATCTCTCTCTAGAAAACTTGAATATTCGTAGGCATTGAGTAGATTTGTTATTGAAACGTTGAGGGGCTCGCTAGCTTTGAAATGTGATCACTGAAGGAAGGAGATTGAAGGAAAACAAATCAAGATGGGTAGTAAGACGCGGTACTATTAAAAAAAAATCTTATAATATAAATTATCATGGTCAAATGCCGCGATGACCATGGCAAATATTTAAGAACGGCTGAAATTTTTTATGTAAGAAATTATGTCAAACGCTTCTACCGAAGCAATAGTAGACTTAGACGAATTTTCCCCTGGGTACGACCCGTAATAGATAAAAAAAAACACGCGAATATGAAACTTTCACCAAAGAAATGAGGGCTTGAGAGTTATCAAAAGAAAACAAAAATTATCATTAATAATTCAACTGGGTGGAATCAGAAATGTTTACGGTCCAATGGGACCTAGGAAGAGCATTCTCTGAAAGAAACGAGCCCCATTTTACTTGACCGACCTAGTTCCATAGTTAAAGTGACAAAGTAGGGGAGGGGTTGTTGGGTGGTGAGAAAGAGGTAATTCAACTGGCATTAAGAGAGCATTCAACGAATGAATGGGTCAACGTATTAGGCGACCGCGCTAGTGTGTTTGGACGAACCAGAAGGAGGACAATGGCTTGAACTAAGTTTCTAAATGACCCTTCTGAGGTCCTTAGTTTAAATATAGCAGCCACCGTCGGGGCAGTTATTAGCCCTCGACTAACAATTCACGCAAATGAAATAACCATGCGTAAGCGTTCGCATTTAACTACTCCCTTTAATAACAGAGAACAAACACACACACACAAGACTATGAGTGCATTTATAGTGCCAATTACGCACTAGGTGACTTCTGTTAGCAACCACTTGTGGTAGATACATTTATAGGGTGTGTTTTCGTAAACCATGATATTTAATAAAACTTATTGGTTTAGTGAAGCTTTTATTCTTTATTTGAATGTAGGACGACAAGTTCTGAAGTAAACAAATATAAATAGTATTTTGACCATTAAATGTGGTAGCACTGTGATATAATTAATGCATTTAATAAACCCTGAACTAGTTATTTTGTCTACAATACTTTCCATGCCAATATTGTTTTTATAATTTTTTTTATCGCCGCGTCTTACCACTCGTTAGGGCCTTACGGATGTAAAATAACTATTGAGCTAGTGTATTAAAGATGAGGAAGGTTGAATACATAAGAAGTGTCCCCACATTTGTGTTGCAAAAAAAGTGGGAGACGATTGGGGGGGAAATACTCAGTAGGCCTACACCCGACCGGGATTCGAATCCAAACCTTGTCGTTATCGGAAGTCCAGTATATTAACAGAGAAAGACCATGAGGGCACCGAAGCGAGTATTTACACTAACCATGCAAGGGTTAAAAATGTATTATTGAATAAATAAAGTAACAGAATTTGCACGGATGGATTAGGAAACCATGAGAAATAAACAACTTAATACACAGTTCCGGGATGTGAACCATGATCTTCCAGTCACCAGTAATTCATATAAAACAATAATTATGAACTGATCAATCTACGTGTTCAACGATAAGGGTGTTACCGAAGTCAAAATTATCAGCTATTAAAATAATAACCTTATATTATTACTATTATTATTATTATTATTATTATTAGCACCGCGTCTTACTACCCGTTCGGGTTATACACACTTACGCTAATGTGTAATGGTAGGGTGATTGTGAGATGAAATGAAGGACCTACAGTTTAACGTGGAATCCGAACCACGGTAGAGGCCTGGCATTCCCCACATTCACAAGATGTCTTGTCAGAGGTGAAGGAAGGGTTTGGTTATCAGATACATTTATGCCGGGACCGGGGATTGAACCCCGGCCGCCAGCATAGAAGTCTGACACCTTACCCCTAGACCACCAGGTCTCCCAATAACCTTATAAATATTGAGAAAGTTTCTATTTTTATAAATGTAATACGTATGCAAATTATTATACTTCATTAAAAAGAACAAAACCACAGCGTTAGAATAAACTCCC
>CABFOW010000451.1:24984-38617 GCA_902141385.1 Timema californicum | reverse complement strand
CCCCCCCCCTCACTCAACTACCTTACTCCACTCAACGCAGTCTTTTGTCGAGACGGTAACAAAACCGTGGCTTTCAAAGCGACAGAAGTCAGGAGTGGGGAAACGGGAGTTTGTCACAAAGACAACGCTAACGCCGGCCGTTATCAATATTACCAACACATTGAAATTCGATTTCTCTTGCTTAACAAAAAACTCCCGCCAAACAATGTAGTGTTGATGAGATGTCACGACGAAAGAAAGACGATAACGGAGGACCAAGATTTATTAAACCTTTTCTTGTCTCACCTTCTTTCCATCCCTTTCGCAACCAGATATCAAGACTTTTCACTTTTCTATTTGTTATTATCGTTTTCTAATTAATTTAATTAAGAGAAAACATGATGTAAGCTTTGCAATAAATTAACGAGGAAAAAGAACAAAGAAGAAACGTTTCTTCACATCCTTAATAAAACATCAAAGAACCAAATATGGTCAAAGTTTATTTGATACAAATATTGGAACAAATATAATTATCAAATAAACAAAAAAAGTGACACAGGGATGAATTAAATATAAGACAATTTTAGGACCACTCCCGAATTGGTTAAAGGAATTTGAGACGCGACATTTGGACTCATATTTATGCGATGAGGTTATTCTAAATGCAGTGGTTTTGAATACGAAGACAAACTAAAGAGTTTGATATTTCTTTCACAATTTTAACTAGATGACAGTAGATATAATGTAAAAAAAAAATATATTATTTAGCACCGCGTCTTACTACCCGTTTGGGTTATACGCTTTAAGTCCTAATTACGCTTGGGAAGGATGGATTAAAGGATATGAACCCGCATTTGCGTGGAGGGAGAGTGGAAAACCATTTAGGGAAAAAACGTTCTACTGACCAAGATTAGAACTGAGGAAGGACGCGCTGCGCTGTGGGTGATAGGAATCCACGATACAAAATAAATACTTGTATTATTATTATTATCATCATCATTATCACCGCGTCTTACTACCCGTTCGGCTTGCACGCACTTAAGCCAATGTGTAATGGTAGGGTAATTGTGAGATGAAATGGAGGACCTACAGTTTAACGTGGGATCCGAACCACGGAGGAGGCCTGGCATTTCCCACATTCACAAGTTGTGATTAATACACGTCTTGTCAGAGGTGAAGGAAGGGTTTGATAATTAGATATATCTGTGCCGGCACCAAGGATTGAGCCCCGGATCCCCAGCACAGAAGTCTGACACCTTACCCTTAGACCACCAGGTCACCCTACATACTTATATGAAACTTTAAACATCTAAACGCGAGCTACAGAGTATTTTAACAGCTTCGCTCGGTGATCACACTCACACTTATACACCGAATTTCCACGAAATTGCCCGGAAATTACCGATGACATAAAACTTCACCTGGAGAGAGAGGCTGTCGAATCGAAGTAAATATTCTCCGTGAAGAGTTTATCTTGGCTTTGATTCGATTAGCGTAAATATGAGTGGTCCTTTTGTCTTCCATTCAAGGACTGTCTGTGGGATAGTCTTCCATTCAAGGACTGTTTGTGTGGATATAAGTGGTCCTTTTGTATTCCATTCAAGGGCTGTCTGTGGGTTATGAGTGGTCCTTTTATCTTCCATTCAAGGGCTGTCTGAAGGATGTGAAAAGATGAGCTTAGACTTCAAACGGGGTTTAAATGATTTTTAACAGTTTATTGTATCGTTGGGTAACCATTTGTGCAGTCTGGATTAATCAACCTTTGTTATTAAAATAAACATTGTTCAGGCCCTTCTAAAATATGTATTTATGTTACAAATATTAGCATTTGTATATAAGCTTTAATCAATTGTAAGTAAAACGTCAATATAGTTTATTTAGTAGATACATTTTGGTATTTTATAACAATGCTACGGAAGCTCACAGCAATGTTTATCTTAGAATACAAATTTGAAATTTGTTAATAAAGAGAGAGAAAAATGATGAAAAAAACAACTAAATGGATGGAAAAGAGTGTTAATGTTCGCATTTTTACCGCTATTATAGAAAAAAACATTTTTTTAGCCAAGATAAATAAAACATTGCTTCAGTGGAAACAATTAGTTTTAATATTCTATACAGTGTCGTCTAAAAAGTTCTTTATTTTTCAAGGACATTGTAAAATTTTAACAGGACTTTTTAGCCGACCTCTTGTCTTCGTCAGTGGCGTGTCTGACTTTTGTGCCAAGAGTCCCAAGCTCGATTCCAAAAATGGCCGAAATACCTTTCATTGGTAAAGTGTGGTGTTTTCCTCTTTCACAGCCATAAATTAACAGCCGGGGGACTGGGTGCTGTGTCTGTTCTAGGTTTATTTAAGTTGGCTTACCAATCGTGTGCTGATATAATAAGTCGGTTCAGAAAGTGAACGATAAATATCTCAAGTAAAATGAAGGACATTTTCTCTTTATTCATAAAATTTTTCATCCACTGTACCAATCAATATACATATCTATAGTAAAAAAATGAAGAGTATGTTGTGTGTATCTGTAATGAGCATTGCGCGATACCTACAGCACGCAGAGGTCTGAAATCTAAAAAATGTTTAGCCCCTGTGGACAAGCATGTGAACCACTAAGCTGGAATTTTAAACTTTAAATTAAATTAGATATTAAAAAAAATAATTTTAGCACCGCGTCTTACTATCCGTTCGGGCTATACGCCTATGTATTAATTACTCTAATGTGTTAGGGATTAGGAAAGTTTAATTTAGAGGTAGTGCACCCGAATTTGCGTGGAGGTAGGGTGGAAAATACTCTCAATGCACCCGACTTGGATCAAACCCCGATCTCCCCGTCTTCAACAGTCTAGTCCAAAACGAGAGTAGTGCGTTAGACCATGTGTCCACCGAAGCGGGTAGCCACTCAATGCATTTCGTGGTCACCCCGGGCGCTTCTGCTAGTAATACATATTCAAAAATCAAGATTATGTGTAAATAATCAAACAAATTATATCTACTAAAGATAAGAAAAGCGTTGCAGACGTTTAGAAATCTCGGATTATTTATTAAGTGATTTGATTTTTTTTAAATATATTGTTTTCCTCAAAATGTAGGCGAGAGTTCTGACAAATTAAAAAGTTTAACTTTTATGTTTAAAAAGTTGTTTTAACTAAAAATTTGTGTGATAGCTTACATACAAACGCCATAAAACAATCACAGATTATCATATATGTAGCGACTATCAAAAAAGTACTTTATTATATAGACTAAGGCTATATATATTTAGGTTTCTAACCTTTTGCAATTATCTCGGAAGTATACATATTTGTGAAAAGCGTCTTTAAATTAAAAAAACTTTTAACTGAACATTTAAACTTTTTAACTGGTAGGGAACCTGCTTATAGTTTTCACCTAAATCTGATTTAAAACTGTTAAAAAATATTTCAAAAACTTTTAAAATAGTGGCGGGTATAATATCCGTAACACATCCAAATGCTCTACCAGGTGGAGCCAAACCTTAAGCGAGATTTAACTTTGTTAGCTAAGAAAAAAATTATTCAAACGTAAAAAAATACTGATCTTGAATCAAGTTCCCTCCCATTCCACCTTAAAGTATAAGCTCGACATTAAAAGTGAGGTAATAATTTAACAGTGTTGTCTCGTAGCATCTGATAATGCTTCCTCTATGATATTGGCTCTCCCCCCACGCCACCCCCATTATTTTTTGGGATATTTATTAAAAAAAAACGTTTTCGAGTCAATTCTTTATACTTCTTTATTTTATACAACAATCAAACTAGCAGTGACAGGATATCGGTAGGAAAAAAATTGACAAGATTATCGTGATTGTTGAAACTCATTTTGTTTTCATCAGTTCTTAAATATTTGCTTTGATATTTGACAGAGCACAGCGCTAATCGCTTTCCACTTCAAATCGACAATGCCGTTTAATTTTTATGAGAGTCAGAGTTGAAAATGTGGTAACGATGTTCGTGGCCGCAATGATAGATTAGGGCAGCGTCTATCAAACTGTGATACACGGAGCCCTTGGGTTCAACCAGTTATCCGGCTGCACGAGACAAATTTATTATATTCCTTATTTGTTTTTCACACTTTAAAATAACATCAGTATTTAGGATTTACAATTTTTTTAAATGTGAATAAAGAACATTTGCCGAAGGTGCCAGAGTGTGTGATAGTTTCCGGTTGTTTTATAATTTTCTAAACGTCAAAGTTAACCACCGTTATTAGATATACACATACACCTAATCACGCCGTTTCATTATGGGGTGGACAAAAAACTGTGAATATAGTTCACAAAACAACTTCCTTACTCAATCCATCCTCCATAACTTTCTCCACACTTCCCCATCCTTGCATTCTCCTTTCGGTTCAACAAAATCCATACACTGAGTCTTACTTACTCTTTTATTCCTAAAATTACTAATGTTTCTCTTTTCCCCACATCTACCTAACACATTTAGCCACGTCTTACATGGCCTAACCCTTCCTTTTGATTCCCACACTCTACCTTCATATATTTGCTTCGTCACTTGATCCACATTCATCATCTCAACATGCCCAAGCCAACATGTTCATAATATTAGTATAATAAATGCCATGGAGGATTCAATAAGAATTTCTTCTGGTGCAAGG
Source organism: Timema californicum (assembly GCA_902141385.1). Lineage (NCBI taxonomy): Eukaryota > Metazoa > Arthropoda > Insecta > Phasmatodea > Timematidae > Timema > Timema californicum. The sequence goes on along the minus strand of CABFOW010000451.1, from coordinate 34,005 downwards.
GCTTCTTTGGTATAAACAATTTGGGAACCTATGGCTTAATGGTAGGGTAAAGTGGAAAGTTGGAGGCCTAATTCGAGGCTTACGAGCTTGCAAATAAACACGCGCAGGCACACCTTTGGCCGGTCACCGAATCTATAACAAATAGTAGGCAGAGTTGAAAATACCACAATAACTAATTTATTTTAATTACTTTGTAAAAGTGATTTAAATTAAAAATATCTTCAATTTTTATATGACTTTCAAAGTTATTTCCAAACTGTCCCAAGCCCGTTCCCCTCCTGGAAATATTTCATACCACCCTCGCCCCCTCCAGGTTGGGAGCCACTGCTCTACGATACTCTGATAACTTAATGATTCTAGAGTGAGAAATAAAAGTTTAACTAAGAGAAATCTAATTAGTGGCTATACTCGGAGGAGAAATGAATTTTCACATAAAGTTTTAATCTCAAACAAAAGATAATTCATGTGGCAAATTATAGTTGTAAAAAATATTAGAAATTAGGTAAGCAACTAAACAAATAATTACGGCTTCCTACGGAATTTTTCTCGTTTTTTGCTCCATTTCCCAATACCACACGGGTTATATAATAGTCTACGCATTTAATAACAACAGTTGAGTAAGGTAGAAGTGAGATGAAATGTACCCGACACTTTTGTGAAGGAAGAGTCTAACATAATTTAAAAAAATAAATATTTGAATTTCAGCGCCGTTGGTTGAAACATATTCCCCCTTAATTATTTTATACTCTCCTTCCATTTAGATGCGAGTGCATTAACTCCAAACCTAACTTTTCTCATCTATACCGTTTTGACGAAAAGAGGCGGATATCCAGAAAGTGTAGTAAGCTGCCATGTTCGATACAAATAAATTTAAAAATACAATAAAAAGGTGAATTTGAAGTTCAATATCGTAGTTCAGTCGGCAGCGCGTCTTGTCTTCTGAAATAAGAACTTCAGTTTCTTATGGCCGGTATGGCCGAAGCATTAATTTTTTTGTAAAATTCAGACTCCCCATTACACAATGAAGAATTTATGGTCCGAGGAAATGTACGATGTCTTTTATAGAATTAAGTTGGTTTTTAAGTCATGTGATATATTTATAAGTAAGTTCAGAAAGAAGAAAGTGCACTTTAAATACCCAAGTTAAAATATTATATATATTTATTTATTTAAATATAATTTAATTAGGTGAAACTCATTTAGTTTGGTCTGCCACTAATAGGAAGGTCAGGATTCGAATATACTAAGATATTATCCATGGTTATTAAGAAATATTAAGTTATAATCTTAATTTAAACATGTTTGTTACCAACCAAGTTGAATAAATATTTGTTATTACCAAACCCTTCCTTCACCTCTGACAAGACGTGTATTAATCACAACTTGTGAATGTGGGGAATGCCAGGCCTCCGCCATGGTTCGGATCCCACGTTAAACTGTAGGTCCTCCTGAATGCCAGGCCTCCACCGTGGTTCGGATCCCACGTTAAACTGTAGGTCCTCCATTTTCATATCACAATCACCCTACCATTATATATTAGCGTAGTAAGTGCGTATAACCCGAATGGGTAGTAAGACGCAGTGCTGATAGTAATAATAAATATTTTATTTGTATTCTTATTGGTTTTATCTAAATAATTTCTAAATCCCGGAACAATTTTTTTTTGAACCGCACCAAATTGGATTCAGAACTATACAAGATCACGTGTGAGCTTGTGATGAATATATACATAATTATTTAGTTAATTAAGTTACTGAACAAGCTTAGAATTATGTTTCAATCACAGATCGGTTGCTAGAACAAGCGTTTATTGAGGGAAAAAACAAGAAAAAAAAAGATAAGAGTGATTACGTTTTCAAAGTGAGGAAAAAGTTTCCCACGAATGTGAATAAATCGACCAAGGTAGCCTCCCTAAGACCCCACGGACACTTAAGCGATCTCACAAAAGTCAGAACCGCTATTGCCAGACTAACCTTTTCAGTTCTGGAATTCCCATCAAGCATTTTCTCTATCAGTTTCTCTCTCGCTCTTTCTTTCTCCCTTTCTTTCCCTAACACACTTTCTTTCTCCCTCCTCCCCACCTTACGCGAATCAAGTACCTCGTTTCAGAAATCCAATCAAGAACATTCCTCCGAGGCACTTACGAGCTCAAAAGACCAAGAAAAGGGGTTGGAAAAAAAAACTTCCACCGTAAACAACCGCATCTACCTCCCAACAGAATCGCCATCGAACGGTTCCTCATTTCCCCCCCACCCCGTCACTATTCTTTTATTCCCGTGCGAAGAGCACTCTATTCAATTATTACCTTACTCCATCCCCCACCCCCTTAACTTCCCATATACTGTAAGTGGTCCTTGGTTCTTTTTTTAAGACCCTCCTTTAGGGCTAACGTTACCCTATCACTGTAGCTTCTATGAAGAGCATTGTATCACTACTGTACAGTCTGTTACGTGTTACAAACTGATCACGGTGTATTTAGATCTATAAAAACAGCAAATTCACAGGAATGAAGTTAAATTCTGACAAACTTCGATGGACGAATATTCTAAGGCGTATCTCTCGCAAGTAGACTGGAGCGGCCGATGAAGGGATCGTGGGGTTCAAATTCCGTTCTGGTGTAGTGAAGTTGGTTTTAAATAAATGGTTTCCCATTCTTCCTCCACTCAATGTTGATACAATTCCTCTAACGTCTATCTTATTAAACCCTACCTCACTAGTGTAAGCATTTAGAGCTAACGAATGATACTAAGCTATGACTACATGGAGCCGACCCGCAACGCACCGCTATTAATTACGAAGAATAAAGTTTTAAGTAAACTAATAAAGAAGAATGTTTGTTGTTCAATAAGTTGTTGTATATAATATTGTTTATCTTGTATGTAATGTTGGAAACAATGACTACAGCGTCACACGTTCAAAGACTGCGAAAGAAATGCCTAGTTTTACAAGTGCTGAGACAGTGACTGCCAATCACTGTGAAATAATCACTGGTATAAATCACTGCTCTTTTAAAATCAAGGTCACTGTGATCACCGATATCGTCTATCCCTACAGTGCTCAGGGGTTAGCATTAAAATAAATTTCGGAAGCTCCCGAACATGTATTTCCGGTGGTAGGTGGCTGGCTACACGGTCCGCACCGAGCTTATTCTCTCTCGACGATTCGTCCGCGCAAGCGCGATGCGGACTCGTGTAGCCACTTGCATTTAAAAACATGGAAAGCACTCCACCGATAAAATGCGGTGCGGCTCCGTGTAGTCGGTCCTTTACGCGGAACACACACACACACACAAAAAGAAAATTAAAATAAGATTTTGATGGGAAGAAGTCACCTGATAGTTAAGACTTCTTAATATATTTCTACGTCATGTGATTCACAGCTGTAAAACATATGATAATATATATGTAAATATAATAATGTACACTTATAAAATAATAATAAAATAAAATATTATCAATGTTCTAAGACGTCATTCTCGCAATAATCTAAACTGACGATTACACTGAGATTGAGGGGTTAGAATAATCTCAGGAAAAACACTCATTGTGCGCACCTAAGTGATTTTCTACTCCCCCTCCACGCAAATGCTTGCATACTCCATATAAAGTCAACTTTTCTCATCCCTAGCACATTAGCGTGTTGAGTAAATGCGCGTATAGCCCGATCGGATAGTGATGGGAGAGAGATACATAATTTAGGGGGGAAAAACACCCTCAGTAGGACTGAAGGAATTTAAACTCTTCCCCCTTTCAATCACCAGCGAATCAAAATATACGGGCTCAACATTTAGTATACGTGTCCACCAATGCGGTAGCATGTTTAAAGAATTTTACACGGGTACATATTTATTTTGTTGAAAATCTAGTTTTATCTTATATTTATAAATAATAAAATCTCTAATCTCATTTAAAGATGAAACGTCTCTACAAGGAACATGTCTTAAATGTAATATGTTGGTAAGCTGTAACGTGTGAGTTACTCCATTTCGCTCAAAGCATTAGAATTTTAAGGGTGGCGGCAATATTTCACCCTCCTAATTGCATTAGTCCTTATCATGTATCGCTTCCCTTACAGTGAAACCTAGAATGGTGAGAGTTTATTATGCACACAACGGAATGGGAGGAAAGCGAGCGACGTTCAACTCGAAATAGCACAAGCACATCCATCGCAAACAAACACATACACATACACACAGCAGCCCCCCCCCCTCACCCCCTGCAAGTTTAAATCAAACAACAGTCGCGCCGAGCTACTCCCACGAGGAGAAAGGTAGGAGTGTTTAATGATGAAATAGCACAAGCACATCCATCGCAAACAAACACATGCACATACACACAGCAGCCCCCCCTAACCCCCTGCAAGTTTAAATCAAACAACAGTCGCGCCGAGCTACTCCCACGAGGAGAAAGGTAGGAGTGTTTGAGAAATAGGGGGCGATGGGGAGAGGGGTGTTATAGGATCCCTTCTTAACGCAAACAATGGTACCAACACACAAGCAAGCGGCACTAACTTTCCCCCTGGGAGTCAATCTTGCTAAAAGTAAGAGTACTTCAGTCACAAGTTTACTCAAAGGGAAAATGGTTGGTTGGTTGTTGGTGGGGGTTACACGTTAACGTACCTTTCGATTCCTAGAGTCGAGATGAAGTAACAGTTCAGTTCGATACAGCTTCGCCCTTTTAACCTGTTTACACCTCCCCAAACCCACCTTTCACCACCTGAAATACGATATTTTCAGAGCCAAGGATAGAGTTTAGAAGATATATTTGCAATCTTCCCACTACATAGATTTCGCATTTAATTAATGAGTTTGGTGGAAAGTGTGTTGAGTCATAAAAACTTTGTTAATTAGTGATAATGTATCATATATGTTTGAGACTATGTTGACCTATTTCGGTGGCCGAATGGTCTAACATACTACTTTCGCAGTAGACTAGACTGCAGATTATGGGGAGATCAAGGTTCGAATCTCTGTGAGTTGTACTGAGGGCGGTTTTCCTTTCTACTCAAATGAGGGTACACTTCCTATACATATAACTTTCCTTAATCCCTAAAATCATTAGCGTAATTAGTACATAAGCGTATAACCCGAACGGGTAATAATACTCGGTGCATAATAAAAAAAACTGTTCCTGTTTAAGCAAACTTGTTCCAGCTATACACATAACGTATATGATAGTAATTATTCTACTGGGGTAAGCATGAGGAAGGAAGTATTTTATAGGTGTTCTACGTACATCTGAGTAGAAGGAGAGTGGAAAGCCATATAAGAAAACCAACCCTCAGTAGACCAGACCGGAATTCAAACCCCGATCTCCCAGTCATAAGAAGGCCAGTCTAACACGAGAATCACACCTTAGACCATATGACCAATGAAGCAGGTAGTTTCATTTTTATATCGGGTCATAAGCCCGTAAAATGTCAAACTAGGCCCATTACCAGGAGTGAAGCGCGGACCCTCCTACCCCCTCTTTTTGAATTACTCGACTTGTTTTATTTTATTTTTAAACTTTTTTTCTTACTTTTACAAATCAAAAGCAATCCACGCAGATTAATACTCAACTGAACACTGGAATGAGACGCGAGTGATGAAATACTAAAATTTAACTCTAACGCTAATCACTTTCCACGTGCCAAATTTATTTATTTTCTCTACAAACATAATAACTCTCCGTTAAATTTCCGTACCCTTCGAATGTTGAGGAATAAGAATGGACCAAACCATTTATATAAATGTGAGAAATGTTTGCAAATATAGTTATGAAAAGTTGTCATAAAATCACATAGACCATTTGTCGGTGTGTCTAGAATAAGGAGAGATCAACCTTGGCGATAAGAATAATACAGTATAATTGTCATAAGGACAGTTACATTTTTTGAGTGTTCAATATAATATAGTTTTACTATTCTATAAGTATTATTTTATATTTTATTGTTAATATCTATCATTAGTGACATCTTTAGATCACATGACTCGACGAATGAATACCTAAGAGTATATCTAAAAACTTTTATAGAAGTCTTCCTATGAAAATTGGACTGAAATTCTCTATTACCAAACTGGTATCTACAGTCAAGTTTCTTATTCTCAGGAAGAAACCATTGTTGATAATGTTGGTATAGTGGAGGGACGGGGTATCAAGCAGTAATCATTTATGTAATTTATTGCTTGTCATTGATATTTTCTTTTTTGTATTTTTTTTTAAATTGTGAGCCTGAACACCGGACGCCTAATTAAAAGTATCTGACCAAGTACCGCGATAACAATGAATGGTCCTCCTCCTATGACGTGCAGAAGATAGTTTCTCTTAAGGATGTATTCGATCCAGTTTGCTTTGCGCCGAGGAATCACATCCAAAATGGATCTCCTTTCATGCACTCTTCTTAGGACTTCTTCATTTGTCAGCCTGCTTATCCACCTGATCTTCCAAGTCTTCTCCAATACCAGATTTCAAAGCTCTCCAAGTATTTCTTTTTCATCTTCCTAGGAGTCCTGTTTCTTCTCCATAAAACGCGATGCTCCAAAATATGTAGCATTTCTTAAGTTTCTTCCTCAGTTCCAAACTACAACTTACTGGTACAAGAGTAACCTCTTCTTGTTGAGAGCTTCCTTGGCCATGGCGATCCTTGACCTAATTTCCTTGGTGCAATAGGCATATTTTGTCAGCAGACTTTCCAAGTACTTGAATCTCTCTAAGTTTTCCAAATCTTGGATTTCAATTTTGATTTTCAGCGGCTTTTAATCTTTTGAAATCACCATCATTTTTGACTTCAATGTTGATCTCCATGGCATATATTCTCCTTATCTTCCCTAGCCGGTCCAACATTTCTTGCAACTCTTCTTTAATTCTGGCCAGCAATGCTAGACACATTATTTGAAATAAATAACAAGTTATTTAAACTAGCAACAAATCTATTTTAAATAATTAACAGGCTAAATTAAACACTGTACATTAACTTAAAAATGTTGTGCGTAGGTGAATATTTAAACAAATCACTATGGGCCTTAGAAAATAAAAAACTTATGACTAATTTAAAAAAATAACTAAGCAGCATAGTTTTTTTAAATATTGCCAAGTAAAAATATAACTATATTGATAATATAATAGAGTTGACAAGTATATTTTATCCAAATAAAATGTAAACGTGTTAGAGGATTTATTTTGGGATATCATACTTGAAGACAAACACGCTATCACCTCAACTATTATTTCCGCAATGTTTGACACTATCAACTTGGTCGCAAACGAATTTAAGATTAAAAATTTATTCATAGCAATCAAATCATTTTGCACAGTGCATTGAATAGAATAGATGATTTCCCTTTTATTTACATAGTTTGTACAATGACGTGTTCACATTCCATTGGTTCAAATTTTTTCAAACGTCATCGGTTTTCCAATTGTGTCAGATTGAAAACTCATCTTTGCTAACGAGTAGTCGGCATTCCGTAACAGACAAACTCGCAATCCGACGGAAACATTTCAAAACTAGCTCCCTGCTGTAACTGATCGCGGGTTGCGAGATGTCTAGCTAGTCTTTTCGGGTGTTTCAAAACTAGGGGCCCCAAATCCATATTATGGATAAAAGCTCTCTCTCGGTTAACTGCTGCCAAATATCCTCGCTCTCAGTTATGTCTAAAAGTGGTGTACTGGGGTAAGAAGGAGCTACTGGCAACATCGACGATCCATCGATACGCTTGTCCTATATTTGAGAAAAGATTGATCACAAAAAATAAAATAATAAAATGACAGCACTGTTTCCCAAAAGATAAGATTCAGTGTATACATTGTGAAATATGAACATGCAATTAAAAAATACTAATTAAAAAAAGGAATTTTAGGTACATCAATCTATTACTTTTTACGATTCCCCTGGGATATACACATTTTAATTAAACTTATGGGGAAGAAATGAGGAAAATATAGTAATTAGGAGGAGATAAACACAGTCCCACTTTGAGTGTCTGGGGGTGTGGGGTCAAAGGGGAGTAACAATAATAATATAAAACTAGCCTAAGTAAACTCAACCAGGATACGAGCGCCAACCTTCCAGTCACCAGCAAACAATACTAAATTAGCCCAACATTTAGTCTACGTAACCATCAAAGAGGGTAATAAGGTGTTATGGGATGTGTTTGACATATGTGCAGTAAGTTTCTGTCAAGAAATATGCTGGCATGTTCAACTTGCGCCTTACACAGTAGATAGAGCCTATGCCTTGATTTTGATACGGACACCCTTTCTGTAATGTCTTTTGTCCTACGAAAATACTACCGTAGAGAATGGTTTTGATAAGAAATAAGACCTTCCACAACGGAACTCCTACCAACATCAGGGTACACACGGCTTCCACCACATCCCAGACAATCTCAATGATAGAGCTACAGTTTATTTTTTTATTCGAAGAGTTTAGAGATTCGAAGTTTTTACTTTCACTTTCACTTTCACGTTTTAACGTTTCGCCAATCGTAACAAGGCGAAATACACTTAAATCAACTTATTTACTTGTCCGTCTTATTCTCAAGGGTTTGTAGTCAGGCGCAGCTTAAGTTCCAATAGGCGTGATTTTTGTTCAAATGAAAGCTCAAGACCTTTACTTATAGGCATCACATACTTTTTAAGATATCGGGAACCCTGTGACAATAGAGTCCATACATTCATCGACTAACGTAAACTATAAGCCTATATAAATTGCAGCTTTGCTGTTGGAAATTTATCAATCTTGACTATGTTATTACAAAAAGCAAACGCTTATATATTTAGTTTTTTTACTTTCTCTCTATCTTAGAGGTAGAAAAAGTATGTATGGTGATCGTCAAAAAAATCTAACTCGAGATTTTGATGAATCTTGACTCCCTGAATACGAAAAAGTTGTTTTTGAATTTCCGTCTGTTTGTGTGTCTGTACCTCCAACTAGAGTCTAAACTATTTTACCGATTGAACTAAAACTTGATATCTAGGGTTTTCATAGGGTTGCCCCGAGGGTTTTTTGTAATTGGATATCTACCCCTAAAATTAAGGG